>JAIUZE010066337.1:0-45957 GCA_022085475.1 Heliosperma pusillum
GTGCTAGTGCGTTTCATTTACCGTGAGAGAGGTCGTCATTGTATTGTATGTTTGAATGGATGATAATATGATGGAATATTTGTGATCATCGCATGACTTGGCATGGTTTGTTTGTCGAGTCTCAATCTTATAAAACTTATACCGCTAACGGTGAGATGCAAGCCCTAGTGAGCGTATTCGGTTGCCTAAGAGTGTCTTCCCCGAGTCTTTGTATAACATGATGGATTCGAATTTATATTCCATATGCTCTTATCATTATATATTGAATTGCCTATCTATCCTTATCGTATTTCACATGTATATCTATATATGCATGCCTCTATCTTTTGTATTTTCTTTTATGTACGTTTAATGTGATATGGCTGGGAGAACCCGGAGTTACTCCCCACTGAGAAAAATGGGTTCAGGAACTATAGTACCAACATAATCAAATTCACGTTCCACGAATTCCAACTTCAACTTTCGAAACTCGGCACAAAGATCATCGGGTAATACCCACATAGCATTCAAGGCATGAGAAGATTTCCTACTAAGAGCATCGGCAATAACATTAGCCTTCCCTTCATGGTATAACAATTCAAAATTATAGTCATTCACCAATTCCAACCTTCTTTTTTGTCTCATATTCAACTCCCTTTGAGTAAATATGTACTTCAAACTCTTGTGATCGGTAAATATGCGACAATGAACACCAATAAGGTAGTGTCTCCACACTTTCAAGGCATGAACCACGGCGGCTAATTCCAGATCATGAGTAGAGTAGTTCACTTCATGATCTCTCAACTGTCTCGAGGCATAAGCAACCACTTTCCTAATTTGCATAAGTACACAACCCAATCCCATCTTGGAAGTGAAAGTCCTAGACCTCTAATTAGACTCCTCTAATTAGTTCATTAAATTACATTAACTTAATGATTTAGGATCTAGTTATCATGCATGCAAATATAAAAGCATAAATATAAAGATAAGAAGAAATTTCCTTACAATGAGAAATTTTTGGTTCAATATGGGCAAAATAAGAACTCCTTCTTATTGTTCTTGAGCAGGAAATTAATGGTTGATCCTCCATAAAACAACCTTTAAAGTAGAAGGTCTCCTTCTTGTTTCACCCAAGATTAAACCCAAATAATCTTACCTTATTATTAACTAGATAATAAGTAAGACAAATACTACTAATATTATTGTATTACTACACTAATAATATGATATGAATATAAGCATGCATGTGAGAGTTTATAGAGAAGTTGAGGATTTTAGAGAGATATATAAAACAAGTAGAAAAATGTGCAAATGAATTGAACAACCATAATGCCCTTATGTAGGCACATGGCCGGTCAAGAAGCTCAAAAATGAGCCAATATTTTGCTTATTTTAATCACATGTAAAGTGGTAGAGTGTAGGACATAAAAATGATCATGTTCATGTCATAACATGTCATAATCAATATGTTGTAGTGTGTTACAAGAAATGAACAAACATTATTGTGACACCCTCGAATTTGCGGAAAGATAAACAAGTAATTTAAATAAATAAAACATGAGAATACGTTTTTAATAGGTTCACTTTAGTGAAAATCGGTAAATTTTAAAACCGGAACCTACCTTTAAATATATTCATCATAACAAAGGTGTCTTAAAGAAAAATGTTCATAACAAAAAGGAAATAATATTGCAGCAGGAGCTGGGGCACAGGGCAGGACAGAATTCAACACTAGGGACAAGGGGCAGGCCAAGGGGGATCAAGGGGTGAGCATTGGTAACCAAGGGGAGGTCTACATGGGTATCCAAGGGTCAATCTGGGGGCAAGGGATGGGTAACAAAAGAGGAAGCTGCAAGCTGAGCAATGTTGGCCAGGACATGAGCCAGGACACGAGCCAAGACACGAGCCAAGCAAGCCAAAGACAAGCCCACCAACACCCCACCACAAAATCACAAAAACAGCCTATACCAGTCACTTGGGGAAGGCATAACTACCACCACACTCTGAACCACCAGCTACCACCAAGCCCAGCTAAAACCTTACCCACCTAGGTCCAAAAAAAGTCCTAGGGAACCAGTTCCAAAACACAACACAACTACCCCAAAAATCCAAATCAAAACAGCCTACCCAAAGCATAAAGCATAAAGCAGTCTTTCTATTTCTAGCTAAAAACTGAAAGACTATCTCCAAAAGTCTTTCCTTATCTTCCTTACTATTAGAACTCCTGCAGAAGAAGGTCAAGGAGCATTAATGAGCTTCGTCCACAATGTTTCAAGCCAACACCAAGCAACAAACACAACCTGGAGCATGTCACTGTCATATGTCTGCATTTGTCTGTTTTAAGTTTTCTTTTGTATTTTCATTCTGAAATTGTAGCCAGTAGTTTGTCACGTTTATGTAGATTAATCCTGGCCCTTAGATGATATTCTAGGGTTGTATTAGATCAAGCATTGAGGCCTATATAAGGACCCATGCTCTTTTGTATAAGGCAGTTGTTAATTAAATGAAAAACTTGAGCATTGTTCTCATTTCTAAAATCTTCCAACTTGTGCTTTGCCTTAGTTGAAAGTCAGGCCAGATAACATCCTGTGCTAGGCTGTGGTTGTTGATCTAAGTCTGTGGCAAGTTAAGATATCCCTGTGCATAGACTGTGGGGTGTTTTGCTTGTTGTTTAGTTCAAGTCTGCTTACCTGTGCTTGGCTGTGGTAAGGAGCCTTAACTAGTCTAGTTTGTTGTTTGATTCCCTGTGTTGAGCTGTGGGAGGTGAGTAACATCCATATCCAGTGCTAGATAGGAGTCTAGGGTCCAATTCCTAACACACCCCTATAATATCACTGCAATTCTGGCATCAGAGCTTTGGTTGTGAGGCCATTGTTATCCTAACTACAACAAAAACACAAAAAATAACCCAATGAGTGAAGCGAGGCTTGCAGGTATTGAAGGCAAGGTGGATCAGCTAGCAGGCACTGTCAATGTAGTGCTGGCTGCCTTGAACACTGTCATGGAGAACATTGCTCCTCCACTGAGGGGAAGCCCACCCCCTAGAGGCAGAGGCAGAGGTCGTGGCCACATGGGCATGGGAAGAGGACATCCCCTGCAGGAGGAAGAAGGGTCAGACTCAGGAGAAAGCAACAGAACTTATGAGGAGATTCCAGAGCACACTGACAAGCATCTCAAGGTAGAAATTCCTGAAGTCTCTGGTAGTTTAAACCCTGATGATCTATTAGAATGGATTAGGGATGTTGAGAAGGTATTTGAATACAAAAGTTACTCTGATATTAAGTCTTTTAAAGTTGCTGTGCTAAGATTGAAAGGGTATGCATCCCTATGGTTTGACAACTTAAAGCACCAAAGGATTAAGGCGGGTAAGGAACCTCTTAGGTCTTGGTCAAAACTGAAAAAGAAGATGCTAAACAAATTTGTCACTAAAGACTACACCCAAGATCTGTTCATTAAACTATCCAAACTGAAACAAGAAGAGAGGTCTGTGGAGGCATACCTCAGGGACTTTGAGCAATTGACTCTCCAGTGTGAGGTCAATGAGAAACCTGAGCAAAGGATTGCCAGATTCTTGGAGGGTTTAGATAGGAGCATTGCTGCTAGAGTTAGGATGCAACCTTTATGGTCCTATGATGATGTTGTCAACCTGGCTTTAAGGGTTGAAAAAATGGGGAAAACCAAACCAACTCCACCTAAGCCTGTTACTAGACCTGCATACAAACCTTACAGTGGTATTAGGATGGGAGAGACCCCTAAAACAACCAGCCAGTCAACCACAGACAAAGGAAAGGGAGTTGTGAACTCTAAACCCAACCCCACCCCAACTGAGAACAAAAGCAGATGTTTCCAATGCCAAGGTTATGGTCACTTTAGGAAGGACTGTCCTTCTAAGAGAACCATGACACTTATGGAGGTAGAAGAGTGGGAGAAGGAGGGATTAGTTGAGTATGAGGTTGATGACAGCATGGTGTTAGAGGTAGTGACAGCTGAGGAGGAACCAAGGCAGGACTTGGTCATGGCTCATCCTGACACAGGCCATAACTTGGTCCTATGGAGGGTCATGCACTCTCAACATACTCCATTGGAGGATGACCAGAGGTCTTTGATATTCAGAAGCAGGTGCACCATTCAAGAGAGGGTATGCAACTTGATCATTGATGGGGGGAGTTGTACCAATGTGGCTTCCATCACCCTAGTGAACAAGCTAAGTCTGATTACTCAAGAGCATCCACACCCCTATAAACTGAGATGGCTTAACAAGGGGGCTGAGGTGAGGGTTGATAGGCAATGGCTGGTGCCATTCTCTATTGGGAAGGTATACCAAGATGAGGTATTGTGTGATGTAGTACCAATGGATGCCTGTCACCTACTACTAGGGAGGCCTTGGGAGTTTGACAGAAACACCACTCATCAGGGTAGGGATAACACCTATAGCTTCAGGCATGGGGGAAAGAAGGTAACTTTGACACCTCTACCACCCAACCAGAGGAATTATGGGAGTCCCAATGTGCCAGAGGAGGTCAATGGGGTGTTGTTTTTATCAGAGGAAGCTATGATCAAGGAGATGAAGCAAGAACAACCTGTGATCATCTTGCTATCTAAGGAAGTAACAGAAGGGGAAGGTTCCAAGTTGCCAGCAGAGGTTGAACCTTTGATCTTGAGATACAAGGAGGTCTTTCCAAGAGAGTTACCAGATGGACTACCACCCCTAAGAGGGATTGAGCACCACATTGATTTGGTTCCAGGTTCTGTGCTGCCAAATAGGCCAGCCTACAGGAGTGACCCAACTGCCACCAAGGAGTTGCAGAAGCAGATTGAGGAGCTTATGAGCAAAGGGTTTGTGAGGGAGTCCCTAAGCCCGTGTGCTGTACCTGCTCTACTAGTGCCTAAGAAGGATGGCACCTGGAGGATGTGCACTGACAGCAGGGCAATCAACAACATTACAGTCAAGTATAGGTTCCCCATTCCAAGGCTAGATGACATGCTTGATGAGCTAAGTGGAGCTCAGGTCTTTTCTAAGATTGATCTAAGGCAGGGTTACCATCAGGTGAGGCTCAGAGAGGGGGATGAATGGAAGACTGCATTCCAGACAAAACATGGTCTGTATGAATGGCTTGTCATGCCATTTGGACTATCCAATGCACCAAGCACCTTCATGAGACTTATGACAGAAGTGTTGAGGCCTTGTTTAGGCAGGGTTGCTGTGGTTTACTTTGATGACATCCTAGTGTATAGTAGCAGCAGAGGGGAACATCTCAGACACCTTGAAACAATCTTTGGGATCTTAAAGGAGCAGAAGCTGTAGGGGAAGCTAGAGAAGTGTACCTTCATGGTTGAGGAGGTTGCATTTCTAGGGTACATTGTGTCAGGAAGAGGAATCTCAGTTGATCAGGAGAAGGTTGCAGCCATTCAAACATGGCCTACACCTAGAACCATCACTGAGGTGAGGGGGTTCCATGGGGTGGCTTCATTCTATAGGAGGTTCATCAAGAACTTCAGTTCAGTTGTAGCACCCATCACTGAGTGCTTGAAGAAAGGGGAGTTTCAGTGGACTGAGGAGGCCCAACAATCCTTTGAGAGGATCAAGAGGTTGATGTGTGAGACTCCAATACTTAAACTACCTGACTTTGATCAGCTGTTTGAGGTAGAATGTGATGCTAGTGGGGTTGGCATTGGGGCAGTGTTGATACAAGGGCAAAAACCAGTTGCTTATTTCAGTGAGAAACTGAATGGTGCCAAGCTCAAGTACTCCACTTATGATAAGGAGTTCTATGCCATCATCAGAGCAGTCATGCATTGGGGGCACTACTTGAAGCCAAAGCCTTTTGTTTTGCACTCAGATCATGAGGCATTGAAATATATCAGTGGCCAACACAAGCTGAATCACAGGCAGGCCAAGTGGGTGGAGTTTCTACAATCCTTTACATTCTCTAGTAAGTATAAGGAGGGGAAACAGAATGTTGTGGCAGATGCACTGTCAAGGAGGCATTCTTTGTTAGCAGTCATGGAGCAAAGGGTGTTGGGGTTTGAATTTCTGAAAGAATTGTACAAGGAGGACCCTGACTTTGCTGAGGAAGGGATCACACAAACTGGAGGAGGAAGGACTCAAGGGGGGAAGTACATGCTGCAGGAGGGGTTCTTGTTCCAAGGAAACAAGCTATGCATTCCAAGGGGTTCTTACAGGGATCTACTCATCAGGGAAGTACACTCAGGAGGACTAGGGGGACACTTTGGGGTTCAAAAGACACTTGAAATACTGCAGGATCAATTCTACTGGCCCAGGAGGATAGGGGATGTTCAGGTTGTCCTCAGGAGGTGCTCCACATGTCAACAAGCCAAGAGCTCTTTCCAGACTGGACCTTACACTCCACTACCAGTGCCAAACAGACCTTGGGAGGATGTGAGCATGGACTTTATTGTTGCACTACCCAGAACACAAAGAGGTAAGGATTCTGTAATGGTTGTTGTTGACAGGTTTAGCAAGATGGCTCACTTTGTGGCTTGCAAGAAGACTGAGGATGCTGCAAGTGTTGCTGAGCTTTACTTGAAGGAGATTGTGAGGCTACATGGGGTTCCTAAGTCAATAGTCTCAGACAGGGATGTTAAGTTCATGAGTTACTTCTGGAAAACACTATGGAGACTCTTGAAGACCAGGCTTTTGTTCAGCACTTCTCACCACCCTCAGACTGATGGCCAAACTGAGGTCACAAACAAGACTCTAGGGAGGATCTTGGGGTGTCTGGTAAGCAAGTCCTTGAAGGATTGGGACTTGAAGCTGGCTCATGCTGAGTTTGCTTTCAACAGAGCACCCTCATCTGCAACAGGTCACAGCCCATTTGAGGTTGTCTATGGGATTAACCCACTTATGCCACTGGAATTAGCTAACATACCAAGGGAGGAGGTGAACTTTGATGCAAAGAGGAGGGTTGAGCAGATGGTGAAGCTTCATGAGGCAGTCAGAAAGCAGATAGAAGGAGCAAATGAGAGGTACAAGAAACAGTCCAAGGTTCCTAGGTCCAAGAAGGAGTTTGTGCCAGGGGATTTAGTGTGGCTCCACTTGAGGAAGGAGAGGTTCCCAGCTAGGAGGAAGAACAAACTCATGCCTAGAGCTGATGGTCCATTTGAAATCATAGAAAGTGTTGGTCCTAATGCATACAAGGTTGATCTACCAGGAGACTATGGGGTTCATGGCACTTTCAATGTAGGGGATCTCCGTCCATACTATGGGGATTCTGGAGATGAGGAGGCTACAGGCTTGAGGACAAGCCCAATTCAACCAGGGGAGGATGCAGCAGGAGCTGGGGCACAGGGCAGGGCAGAATTCAACACGAGGGACAAGGGGCAGGCCAAGGGGGATCAAGGGGTGAGCATTGGTAACCAAGGGGAGGTCTACATGGGTATCCAAGGGTCAATCTGGGGGCAAGGGATGGGTAACAAAAGAGGAAGCTGCAAGCTGAGCAATGTTGGCCAGGACATGAGGCAGGACACGAGCCAAGACACGAGCCAAGCAAGCCAAAGACAAGCCCACCAACACCCCACCACAATATCACAAAAACAGCCTACACCAGTCACTTGGGGAAGGCATAACTACCACCACACTCTGAACCACCAGCTACCACCACGCCCAGCTAAAACCTTACCCACCTAGGTCCAAAAAAGTCCTAGGGAACCAGTTCCAAAACACAACACAACTACCCTAAAAATCCAAATCAAAACAGCCTACCTAAAGCATAAAGCATAAAGCAGTCTTTCCATTTCGAGCTAAAAACTGAAAGACTATCTCCAAAAGTCTTTCCTTGTCTTCCTACTATTAGAACTACTGCAGAAGAAGGTCAATGAGTATTAATGAGCTTCGTCCACAAGCTTCAAGCCAACACCAAGCAACAAAGCACAACCTGGAGCATGTCACTGTCATATGTCTGCAATTGTCTGTTTTCAGTTTTCTTTTGTATTTTCAATCTGACATTGTAGCCAGTAACTTGTCACGTTTATGTAGATTAATCCTGGCCCTTAGATGTTATTCTAGGGTTGTATTAGATCAAGCATTGAGGCCTATATAAGGACCCATGCTCTTTTGTATAAGGCAGTTGATATTGAATGAAAAAAAAACTGAGCATTGTTCTCATTTCTAAAATCTTTCCAACTTATGCATTGTCTTGGTTGAAAGTCAGGCCAGATAACTTCCTGTGCTAGGCTGTGGTTGTTGATCTAAGTCTGTGGCAAGTTAAGATATCACTGTGCATAGACTGTGGGGTGTTTTGCTTGTTGTTTAGTTCAAGTCTGCTTACCTGTGCTTGGCTGTGGTAAGGAGCCTTAACTAGTCTAGTTTGTTGTTTGATTCCCTGTGTTGAGCTGTGGGAGTTGAGTAACATCCCTATCCAGTGCTACATAGGAGTCTAGGGTCCAATTCCTAACACACCCCTATAATATCACTGCAAACGGTTGTTAACTGATTCACATGATAGTTTGTATGATTAGGGTTGAGTGTATCATGGCCATGTTTTAAATGTAACCTCTGAGCTAGTATACCAGCTTCCCTACCTCGTGGTATAGGTTGTTAACTGATTCACATGATGGCTTGCATGAGTAGCTTAGAGCCTTCATATGCTAGGTTATATGTTAGTTATTTGTTTTCATAACATGAAAAGCATATCATATATGTTAAAGTTTTGTATTTCCCATATACATTGCTTTTATGTTATTCATGTTTAATTAAACTCGACATTTCGTGGCTGGGAGAACTCGGAGTTACTCCCCACTGACTGTGGCTTCCGTGTTTATATTTAATGCGGTTGGCAGGTTTGTGATGCATACTTGGGTACATTGATGAGCTAGCGAGCGAAGTATTACCTTGGACCTATATTCGGTTCTTAGGATTGTATATATTATACACTCTTTTATTTCTGTATTTATACGGGAGATATGTCTCCCGTTTCAGATACTTTTTATGTATAATATAAATTCCTTTTTGTTATGAACCCTTTTATTTAAGACACCTTCGTTATGATGAATATATTTAATAGTAGTTTCCGGTTTTAAAATTTACCGATTTTCACTAAAGTGAACCTATTAGAAACGTATTCTTATCTTTTATTTATTTAAATTTTTTTTTTCTTTCCGCAAATTTGAGGGTGTCACAATTAAGGTAGACAGAGCAAAGGTGCAAGTGATTTAGCAATTACCCCCTCCTATTAATGTCAAAGGGGTGAGGAGTTTCCTTGGTCACACCGGTTTTTATCGCCGGTTCATCAAGGACTTCTCTAAGATTACTAAACCACTTACACAGTTGCTATTAAAAGATGCTTCTTTTGATTTTACTGATGATTGTCTTTCTGCTTTTAACACTTTGAAACAGGCTTTGGTCTCTGCACCCATCATTCAGCCTCCTGATTGGACGCTGCCGTTTGAGATTATGTGCGATGCAAGCGATTACGCACTAGGAGCGGTGCTCGGCTAGCGGAAAGACAAAGCTTTGAATGCTATTTACTATGCGAGCCTAACTCTGGATGAAGCTCAAGTGAAATATGCTACCACTGAGAAGGAGCTTTAAGCTGTAGTTTATGCGCTTGATAAATTTAGATCTTACCTGTTGGGTTCTAAAGTTATTGTTTTTACAGATCATGCAGCGCTAAAACACCTTATGAATAAGAAGGAAGCTAAACCCAGATTGCTGAGGTGGATACTCCTTCTCCAGGAATTTGATCTGGAAATCAGGGACAAGAAAGGCGCTGAGAATGTTGTAGCGGATCATCTTTCGCGTTTGACGCAAAAAGAGGGGGAGGATTCTCTTCCCATTAATGATTCGTTTGCTGATGATACTTTATGCACTGTTTATTCTATAAAATCTAAAGATGGTGTTGAACCTGGGTTTGCAGATTATGCCAATCACATTGTCAGCCAGAAGCTGCCACCTGATATGTCCTATCAGCAGCGGAAGAAATTTCTACATGATGTGCGGGATTATTTATGGGATGATCCATACTTGTTTAAGTCATGCGCAGACGGTCTCTTCAGATGGGGTATTCCGCAGTGGGAGATCAAAGCTATCCTAGAAGGCTGCCATTCTGCCCCTTGTGGAGGTCACCACGGTCCATCGCGCACCGTGGCTAAGGTATTACAGTCTGGTTTCTATTGGCCGACTCTCTTTGCTGACACTAAAGTTTTTGTTGCTAGCTGTGATGCTTGCCAGCGGACAGGAAATATATCAAAGAGACATGAGATGCCCCAAAACGGCATTTTAGAGGTCGAGATTTTCGATGTCTGGGGCATTGATTATCAAGGACCATTCCCGTCGAGTCTTGGTAACAGGTATATTCTTGTAGCTCTAGATTATGTGTCTAAATGGGTAGAAGCGATTGCTACTCCCAACTGCGATGCCAAGACCGTGATTAAGCTGTTCCGTAAGACCATTTTCCCCCGTTTTGGTGTCCCAAGGGTTGTCATTAGAGATAGGGGTATGCATTTTAGGGAACAACAGTTAACGACCTTACTGTCTAAATATGGTGTGAAACATCGTAGGGGTTTGGGGTATCATCCTCAAACTAGTGGGCAGGTTGAAGTCTCTAATAGGGAACTAAAGGAGATTTTAGGTAAGGTTGAGTCTAAATCACGGAAGGATTGTAGTGCCAAACTGGATGACACATTATGGGCCTACAGGACCACATTTAAGACACCTATCGGTGCTTCACCGTATCGATTAGTGTATGGGAAGTCCTGTCATTTACCTGTTGAGCTAGAACATAAAGCCTGGTGGGCAGTCCGCCAACTTAATTATGATGCTAACTTGTGTGGTGAGAAACGTTTGTTGCGACTAGATGTACTAGAAGAATTCCGTCTGAATGCCTATGATAGCTCGCGTATTTACAAAGAAAAGACCAAACGTTGGCACGACATGAGAATCATACCTCGTGAGTTACAAATCGGGCAAAAGGTGTTGCTATTCAATGCCCGACTGCGTTTATTCCCTGGTAAGCTGAAATCCAGGTGGTGCGGTCCGTACACAGTAACTGCTGTTACTCATTTTGGATCCGTTGAGATAGAAGACTCCGAGGGTAACCGGTTTAAGGTTAATGGGCATCATGTGCAACATTACTATGGAGCTGACAGTGTCGTGGGTCGCGTCGAAGTGCTCTTCTTCGACGGAGATGAGGAGCTTGATGATTGAAGCTCAAGGGTCGTGCGGGACCTTATAAACCTGCGCTTATCGGGAGGCAACCCGATCTATTATTTTGTTGTACCGTATTCAAAACTTTTTAGTAGTTTATTTCTGTTTTACTGTTCAAACAATTCCAATTGCGTAATTTCTTGCTTCTCGCAGTTTTGGCGTCACTTACTCTGAAATTTTTGTTCGATCGAGTAGCCTTTCCGGTCGATCGAACACTAAAGCCCCTCGATCGAGCACTCTGGTTGCTCGATCAAGTACTTCTGCGAAGAAACCTCTCGATCGAGCTGTTTTCCACTCGATCGAGAAGGATCCATCTCGTTTCCACTCGATCGAGTAGTGTTCTACTCGATCGAGTCCCTGGAGCACCTCCTTTCGATTCGGTTTGGGGATGTCGGTTATACGCGCGTTCCTGTAAGTTTCTGACTCTCTCTAGTTTGCAATTCTTTTACTTTACTTTGTACAATGGGGACATTGTACGGTTTGGTTTGGGGAGGTTTTGCATCCATATCGTGTCTGCATTTCGCTTTTACTGCATTTTCGTATGCATTGTTAATCACTCATAAAATTCCAAAAATTTCAAAAATTTTCATGTTTATTTTTGCATTTTAGTCGAGTCGACACAATTCTCTCCTACCCTTCATCTAGTCTCGACTTAAGCCTTGCACATCTAATATCTCTTGCATAGTCATTTACTTGTTAATCGGTGTTGAACGAATAGACTTGACCTGACATGTTGGCAA
This sequence comes from Heliosperma pusillum, assembly GCA_022085475.1. Classification (NCBI taxonomy): domain Eukaryota; kingdom Viridiplantae; phylum Streptophyta; class Magnoliopsida; order Caryophyllales; family Caryophyllaceae; genus Heliosperma; species Heliosperma pusillum. The sequence goes on from JAIUZE010066337.1 coordinate 11,884, forward strand.
CCTACTTACATTTTCTGAGGATTAGAGCTCTTAACCTGGTGACATCTATCACCAGTTCATATAGGATTGTGAGTAGTTACTCCCTCGTGTCATCGCATTGCATGTATATGAAATTTGATTCTTATTGCGTGCACGTACGAGTTCGTGGTCGGTATCACATGTTTGGAGAATGCTTGCAATTTCCCTTTTCTCACTACCCATTTAACTCCACATTCAGCCAAAACTGCCAGTTGACCCACAATCTACATCCTAAATTTAGCCTACCTTGCGTCGAGCTAGTCTAGTGTTGGTTGTTGAGGTATTTACTTCATTTTATCAGTTTGGTTTGCATCCTTGCCACGGAGTTGGTATTTGAAGAATTTGGGAATCGAAGTTGAAATTGTTTCCGTGGAAATGTTAGCTGAATATTTTGAAATGAAAAGAAAAAATAATAATAAAGAAAAAGAAAAAGAAAACGGTCTCAATTCCCATGCTTTATTCATATCATATGGGGATTCAGCAAGAGCTCAATAAGCTAACTAGTTTCGTTTCCGCTCCATCCTTTTGGTTCTAGTGAGTTGTCGGCCGAATCATGGCCGTGTACTTCATTATGAGATAAGAAGACGGATTTTGTTATTTGATTAAGATCAGGTAGCTAGCTTGACGCTTTACCTCCTCTATTCCATTATTGTTTTGCCCCTTCTTACCCATAACCTCACTTATCCAAATGTTGCGAGTATTCAGCGTGTGATAGTCCTTGAATGGTGGTTGTGCGTGTGTACGGTAACTGAATCTTTTATCATGTTAGTTGGCATTGCATGAACGCGACGGTCGTAGTTAGGTGAGCGACTATTTTCTCCTTCTCTCTCTTGCACATAACATGCTTAGCCTTTGCTTTGCTGAGAGAAGAGTGACCCATGAGAGTCCGACATTGATGGTATAGCAAGGTCGACGGTTCAGTTCGTTTGCATTTGATATCATTGCTGAGTTTGACTGTTGCATTAAATTGGTTCAAGCGGGCGATTTGCAGTAGTCCGGAGTCCATTTGTTCCATTTATTTGTTCGCATCCTTTTTGCTTGAGGACAAGCAAAGGTTTGGTTTGGGGAAGTTTGATGCGTTCATTTTGTATAGACCTTTTAGGCCATATTTGCACGCATTTCCATGCTTATTTAGTAGTGTTTTACTACAAATGTCCCCCGAATAGTCTACTTTGGTTTGTTTTGTAATATTTGCAGATATGGACCAGAATGACGGAAAACTAGCTATTTTGTAGCTCCTCAAGCATGCATAAGTGAGTCGGAAAGGAATCTTGGTGTCTCGGAATGCATGAAGTCGTGTTAAAGGAATGGAAGAACGAAATCCATGAGCAAAACACTCGTTCGAGGTGTAAAAGCCTTCGATCGACTATTTTATTACTTAGAAGACCTCGATCGAGCATTGTTCTGCTCGATCGAGCTGCTGGCCTTGGAAGTTTTACTCGATCGACCACTATGGTCAGTCGATCGAGTGTTCCTGTCTCAAACTTTCCTTGATCGAGTACTTTTGACAGCAAATTCTGCTCGATCGAGAGGTTACATGCTGATGGGCTTCGCGAGATAGTGTGTTAAGCAATAGACGCCTTGTAATTTGTTATTTTCATTTTACTTAAGGGTGAAAAAACGAGAATAATAGAGATATAACTTCTTACCCTAGATTTTATCTTTGACTTTATTATGGATCTGAATTTGAGGACTTCTTCCGACTTTCTTCTTCTTTCAATTTTGGGTATTATTGTTCTTGAATTCAATTAGCTATTTCTCTATGTCTTTTTGTTTCTTATTTATTATTGTTGTTCTTCTTCTTTCAATTATGCGTAGCTAATTCCTTTGCTAGGATTTAGGGGAACCATGGCTTAGGTAAGATTAATTGATTAGTAATCTTTAAATTAGGTTTGGATGCAATCATCACATTTAATAGCTTTTAATTGTTTGAGTCGACGCAATCAATTGACTGACTTGATACCCCCTTGACCTAGATCGAGAGACAGGAAAAGGACAGATTAGTGATGAACATTGGGATTATGCTAATGAGGGCGAGAGCTAAGTTAGTATATTTTAGGGCGAATAGCGGACCGAAAGGACCTTTTCACTACCCACAAACCTGTTTAGACTTTACTTTGATTTTAATCCTGACCCTAGATGCCATGGGGAACCGACGATCCTAGGTCTTCTCCTATCTGTTATTTCACTCTTTATTTCTCTTCCCCTTTTCTCTTGTAGTGTTAGAAAATCAATTAAACAAAACCCCCAATTCCGATACTTTGACAGACTTAGCAAGTTATAGGATTCCCTCTCTCTGTGGATTCGACACCCGACTGCCTCTACTGCATTTTGTTGAGACCGTTAGGTTTTATCTTTGATAGGGTTGCGACAGCCGTATCAATATATATCTTAAGGTCAGTGGGAGTAACATTTATTTCCTTGTGTTGTGTGTGGATGACATTTTGCTAGCAACCAATGATAAAGGATTGCTACGTGAGGTGAAACAATTCCTTTCAAGTAATTTTGATATAAAGGATATGGGTGAGGCATCTTATGTCATTGGCATTAAGATCCATAAAGATAGATCTCGAGGCATTTTGGGATTGTCTCAAGAGGCCTATATCAATAAAGTACTTGAAAGATTCAGGTTGAAAGATTGTTCACCAAGTGTAGTACCAACTGTGAAAGGTGACCGGTCAGTTTGGACCAGTGCCCTAGGAATGACAATGAAAGAGAACAAATGCAGAACATTCCCTATGCTTCAGCTGTTGGTAGCATTATGTATGCTCAGGTCTGTTCCAGACCTGACATTGCATATGCGGTAGGAGTGTTAGGAAGATATCAAAGTAACCCAGGTCTTGATCACTGAAAGGCTGCAAAGAAAGTGTTGAGATACCTTCAAGGTACTAAGGATTACATGCTTATGTATAGACGGAATGAGAATCTTGAAGGGGTAGGTTATTCCGACTCTAACTATGCTGGCTGCATAGATTCACGTATTTCCACGTCAGGATATGTGTTTATGCTAGCTGATGGAGCTGTATTGTGGAGGAGTGTAAAGCAAACCTTAACGGCTACTTCTACTATGGAGGATGAGTTACTATCTTGTTTTGAGGCTACCTCACATGGTGTTTGGTTGAAAATTTTTATATCTAGGCTAAGAGTTATTGACTCAATTTGTAGGCCATTAAGAACATATTGTGATAATTCGGCTGCTGTGTTTATGGCTAAGAATAATAAGAGTGGAAGTCGAAGTAAACACATCGAAAAAAAGTATCTAGCCATAAAAGAGCGTGTTCAAGAAAAGAAAGTGATCATTGAACACATTAGCACAGAGTTAATGATTGCAAATCCCTTGAGTAAAGGCATGCCAATTAAGACTTTCAAGGATCATGTAGTGAGAATGGGACTTGGTTCCATTAAGTAGTACATTCATTCAGTTTTTGTAGAAACTTTTATTATGTTGGATATTTTCTCATTTGGATTTATGCGCATATTAATGAATTACGTTGAGAAATATCAGTATTGTTTGAACCTCGAGTAAACGTAGGGGAGATTGACCCTAAGGCAACATATGCTTTTGTTGCTTGTAAACCATCTTTGTTATGTAGGACTTTTGTGGATAGTACTAGCAAGTCTGATGCCATTGTTATGGCTGAGACATTCAATGTTTATTTCATAGAAGCTAGATCTAAGAATTTGATCCGCATGCTTGAAGACATAAGGTCAACCATAATGCAAAGATTGGCAGTGAAGAAAGCTGAAATGGAGAAAAAAGCCATCAATGTTTATCCAAGAGTTCAGCAGAAACTAGAAGAAGAGAAAGGGAAAGTTGTAGAGTACACTGTGTTACCATCATCAACAACAATTTTCTAAGTGAAAATAGGTATAGATGAGGTTAGTGTGAACTTAGTGAAAAGAACCTGCACTTGTAATAAATAAGACTTGACTGTCATCCCATGTCATGCAGCTGCAACCATTTTCAACATCCATGCCCAGCCAGAATACTATGTGCTTGACCTCTACAAAAAGGAAGCATACCTTAGAGATTTTAATGGATCCATTGCCCCTTGTCCAGGTTAAAGACATTGGCCTAAGGTTGAAATCCCATTAAATCCCCCTCCCATCGAAATTGGACCTGGCAGGCTAAGGAGGAAGAGAAGAAGGGATCCACATGAAGATCCAAAAAAAAGTGGAAGGTTGACTAAGCATGGGATTGAGATGACTTGTTCTACTTGCATGTCCAACTCCTATAAGAAAAGAAAATGCCCAATTAAGGAGAAGGTACTGCCACCACCACCAAAAGAGGTAGGGGTATACCTAGGAACAATGCCACTGCCACTGGCATTATCAGGTATGCTATGAGGACCACAACTTCTACTTCTTATCATGGGGCCAACTGCCCAGCCAACAAGATTAGGGAGGGGTGGAAGAAGTATAAGAACAGGTCGGAGAGGAAGAGGAGGTGGTACAGGTGTTGGGAGAGGAAACATAGGTGGTAGAGGACATGTAACATTAATGACTGTGATTGTATTGGTGTAACGGTGATGACTCTGTAACAATATTGTTGTAACTCAATTAAATTTTTTTTTCTTTTAGGTACCCCAAGGTGTTGGAGCTTTGATAGATGGCTAGGGAAATGCATTCACCAACCCACTAGGCATTAGAAGGGGACCAAGAATGATACATAAGGTTCCAGATTCAATGTCAAGCCAGCCCACTTAAGCATCAATCAACAAGCCCTAGGAACTTATGTGTAATAGTTAAGAACATCTAGTTATGGTAGTATGTGTAATAGTTAAGAACATCCAGTTTGCACTTATGGCAGTATGTTTGGTTTTGTCATCCTGTTATTGAAAACTTATGGTTTTGACTTGTAATAAATGTCAGTGAACAATGGCATTACATTCAAATCAATGTCAAGCTTTTCATTACTACCTCAAATGTTATTACATTTAACTTCATTATTTATTCCAACCAAGCGAAATAACATTACAAAGTTTGAATCCTACTCGCATAAAGATAAATTGCAAAAAAGATCCATGAAACAATTAATACAATCATTGCAATCTTCTCTCCTTTACTATGTTTCCTAACATTATTCCTTAATTCCACTACAATCTTCTTCAAATTCTCCTTCTTAACCTCTAACTTCTTCACTTTATCTTATAAATCATCTCTTCCAAATCGTCAGATTCGTATCCTCTTCCTGAAGCATTCCCAAAAGGATATCATCCTCCAATTTAAATAACCTTCAACCATTATCTTACATGATTAGGAAATTAAGAGACTCAAAATTAAATCAATTACTCTAAAAAAAATTAAAAAATAGTTCTATGGACTTACCGGCCGAGGCCACTCATAGAAATTCTTGCCTACATGTATACCATTATTTTTTTTGGTAAAATGTGAGGTTTTAATTAATTGATTGAAATATTACAATGAGTTCCTATCACTTCATTTTACATTAAATTTCAGACTACATCTCAATGACATCATTACATATTGCTCTCTAGTAAACATAGCCAATCTTTCTCCATATGTAAGATATTCTGCCCCATACATTGCTTCAGCCGTCCATGAATCATGCTCTTCAGATCCTTTATTACTTTGTCAGGTCTTCTTAGTTTCATATCAACTCTGCATGAATTCCTTTCTTGCCAAACAGAATACCAGCAAGCTAGAGAGGCTGATCGTGCCTGTCGCAAGCCCGATGCAAAGATAATTTACCCAGACTAGGCTAATAACAAATTAATGTAATTAGGGAAGTAGGGGTCGATCCTCTAGGAGATGGTATTTCCTATGGATTGTGAGTCGTCTCACAATTGAGTTTTATCTAACGATTTTCTGGGTTTTGAGGTTTTGAATTCTAAGCTAATAAAGAACATAAATAAAAACAAAATAAATGCGAACTAAATGAAAACAATAAAGCAAATGATGAATTAACAATAATGAGAAGCATCTAGGGAAATAGGTTCACACATGTAGAATGACATATTGATGAAATTTGATTTAGGATATGCAAATAATTCATTGCGCGTTCGTAAGAATGGTGTGTTCATTACAATCATAGATCAGATGGTCTAACAGGCTTTTAGGCGATTTACTAGGTCTTAATCCACCATGTCACGCTTTGTCTATACAATTCTCGTATGTCTACTTTGGAAAAGAATTCCATACTAGTCAATGATTTTGATCAGGAATCGTCAACTATCGTTAAAGTCCAAACATGCATAGACACAATGTTTTAAAGGCACAATTTCTTTTATCCAATTATCATCTTTTAATCAATCTAACATGGCTACCCTACACCCTAGAAAGGTGACTACTCACTCATGATAATGTTTATGTTTAAGATGATATTAACAATGAAAATTAGGATAGACATATTTAGTTGGTTTTTGACAATAATTTAGACTCTTTATAAGGCGATAATAACGACGTTATTTGACGATCTAGGAAATGAAACTACGATTATAACAACATGAAAATGAATCTAAGACAATATGTAAAGAGAAAATAACAATCAAATGGAAAACAATAAAGGATAATAAGCAAAGGATAAATTAGGAATACCTAGGGACGATCAACAACGAAAGTGATAACGATAATAGAAATCCCTTGCATAGAATAACCGTTCCTTGAATTACAATACTTGTACCCAACAAAGTAGACTACAAAGATTGAAATCCTTATTGATCTAAGCTAATGTTGTGATAAGAAATGGACAGAAATAAACTAAGAACAAAAGACAAAAGAAGAAGATAATCTAAACTAGAAAGACTAAAACTAAAGATTAATCTAAAGAAGATGTGTAAGAAGATTGTTGTATGAGAAGTAGATGTGTGAGATATAGATGGATATGAGAAGAGGGGCTAGAGCATCTATATATAGTATTAGGGTTTCTTGGAGAAGAGGTCGGGCATTAAACACATAGGACAAAAATAGGAGGTTGAAGCCGTCATGCTCGGATCAGCAGGGATACCCGATCGGGTACACACTTACCCGATCGGGTAAGTGGGCATCTAGAAGTATTTGACTAACGTTTCATCTTCCTTCACTTTGACTTGACATCCATCATCCCCCTTGACCTCTTCAATCGGGTTTGTTGATAGGGTTTGATGCAAGGCGATGAATTCTTCCGCCCAATTGATTGATCTTCCGACAACTACGAAACTGTCTTTACTCCTTCTCTCTTTCGAATTAGTGAACCTTCTTGAAATGCCTTTGACATGGTCAAGCTTTCTTCTTCAAATCGTCGGGTTCTAGGCAAATGCTCGGGAATATAGAAAAAGGGCGTAGAAACGTCACTTTCCCTACAAAACAGGTTAGAACACAGGAATTCGTCTAGAAGACGATATTAGCTCATAAAATGGCTTAACAAAGCACAAATGACATATAAAACCGAGCTAAATTGGGGGTTAAAATCATACAAATATTCACTTATCAAACTCCCCCAAGCTAAACCTTTGCTTGTCCTCAAGCAAACATAACAAACAATACCAGGACAAGGTTGCAAGCATTGGCTACTACACCATCAAGAAACAAATCTCAACATAAAGCTTTGGAAACATAATGAATCATAACCCAAAAGCAACGTGGGCAAGAATGATACATAAACATGGCTGAGATTTACATAACGGCGTAGCACAAAGAATTTCACTATAGAATTTCGGCTCTTGCATGATCTGTTGACAATGACTCTCACGGTTACACCCGAACCTCATTATGTAAAGGTGATTTCTTTATGTGGTAAATGTTTTTGAGACACTCACCTATCTACGACTTATGAAAATGTGTCCGCAGTCTAATATGGTAAACAATTCAAAACACAAGTCAAAGATCACAATGCAATAGAAAAGAAGCCGAAAAATAAGAAGAGGCTTTGGGAAATGGGTGAAAGGTGGACAAATAGTTATGGTCATGTGAAGGTTAGAATGAGCTAGCAACTGACCAATGATAAATGAATACTCAATCCAAACTTTCGATAAATTTCCAAAAGACGAATAACGAAGCCAGAAGTAACTAATTGGCTTATTACACACGAAACACAAGGGTAAACTCCTTCTATTGATTTCACATTTTGAGGAGATACTCACAACTTCTTCTCTTATTTCTTTTTCTTTCTTTTTTTTTTCTATATTTTTCTTTTTTCTTTTGAACATAACTTCACTTCTTGAACTTTTTCGTTCTTCCAAATTCACTTTGACAGATAAGAACAAAATCTTCTCAAAAGAGCACCCATACACCATAGTCTAGCTACTAGCTCAAAAGTTAGGCAGTTTTTTTATTTGTAGCTATTATTTTGTGAAGCATTTGTATGAAGGGGCTTATTTTGAGGGGCAAATTAAAGTGAAAAAGGCCTCAAATCTTAGTGAATCATGAATGCAATATTTATAGAAATGAAATGAGAACCATACTTATGCGTTTTGACATGACACAAATCATAAGAAGAAACTACACACACCTAAATGAGACTGGGTATAGATGTACCAGTCTAAGGAGGTTTTACCTTACAGTATATGTAACTTGCCAAATGTCAAGATCAAGCGTACTCATCTATAGATTCATTCCATGCCTACTGTGTACAAGACTTCCCCATGTATGCAAAATTCAATAAATATTGAATCATTATTTTTTTGAAAGCTCTATGTTTGGGAAAATGTAACATGATAGCGTAGTAAACATGCAAGCAAAGCATGAAAAGCATTCAATTGTGTTCAAAATTTTAAAATTACTCTCTAAAATCTTCTCTTATTCTTATTCAAAATTTGAAAAATGATCAACTAAATTGCAAAATGGGAAAATGCAATCCCTCCCCCAAGCTAAACATCACATTGTCCTCAATGTGAGCACAAAGACTAAACATGCAACGAGATGCTTAATGGGAAGAAAGGAAAAATGAAAGAAGAATGAAGTTTACTAGCCAGCGCGGACTCCCCCAAGCTAGTCTTCTGGACGTGACAAGGAAGGTCTTCATAGATTCTTCAAAAACTCTTTCATCTGCAAAGAAATCTAACAAAACAACGTAAAAGGGAAAAAGCAAAAAGAAGAATGCAAAAAGGAAAACACGGGTTGCCTCCCGAGAAGCGCTTGTTTAATGTCCTGCTCGACGAATTCTTCGAAGAAATCATTGGGTTGGGGATGGACGCTCCGTATAGACAATATCTAAGCATCCGATGATAGAATTGCTATAGTAGAGTTTCAGTCTGTGTCCATTGACTTTGAATTTCTCACCATTGCTAGTCATTAGTTCCACATAGCCGTACTTGCTAACATATATGACAGTGAATGGTTCAGACCATCGTGATCGAAGTTTTCCCGGAAAAATTTTCAGACGGGAGTTGAAAAGAAGTACTTGGTCACCGACATTAAATTCTTTTCTAATTATCCGCTTCTCGTGCCAAAGCTTCGTTTTCTCTTTGTAAAACCTAGAATTCTCATAAGCTTGCAAACGAAATTCCTCTAGCTCGTTGAGTTGCAAAAGTCGTCTATCAGCGCTAAGCTTAGTGTCCAAGTTGAGTTCTTTGATAGCCCAGTAAGCTTTATACTCTAACTCGACAGGAAGATGACAGGCCTTTCCATAAACCAACCAATAAGGAGATGTTCCAATCGGGGTTTTGAAAGCTGTGCGATAAGCCCATAAGGTGTCATCGAGCTTATTACTCCAGTCGATTCTAGATATTGAGACTACTTTATGAAGAATCGTTTTCAACTCTCTATTTGAGACTTCTACTTGACCGCTGGTCTGTGGGTGGTAGGCTAATCCTCGTCTGTGATACACACCATATTTGGCAAGCAGAGTGTCTAACTGCTTTTCTCCAAAATGAGTTCCTCGATCACTAATCACGGTTCTGGGTACACCAAAACGTGGAAAGATGATCTTCTTAAATAGCCGTATCACAGCTCTAGCATCATTAGTGGGTGTGGCAATTGCTTCTACCCACTTAGAAACATAGTCAACAGCGACTAAGATGTAACGATTTCCGTTAGAAGAAGGGAATGATCCTTGATAGTCAATACCCCAGACATCGAATATTTCAACTTCTAATATGTCGTTTTGAGGCATTTCATGTCTCTTAGATATTTGACCCATTCGTTGACAAGCGTCACAAGCCATAACAAAGTCTTTTGAATCTTTAAACATCGAGGGCCAGAAAAACCCGGATTGTAAGACTTTGGCTACGGTTTTGGACGGACCATGATGACCACCATAAGCAGATGAGTGTCATCCTTCTAAAACGCCTTTAACTTCCCACTGGGGGATACATCGTCTGTAAATATCATCAGAACACTGCTTGAAAAGATAAGGATCATCCCAAACAAAGAATTTTGCATCATGCAAAAATCTCTTTCTTTGGTTATAAGAAAGGTCAGAAGGTAGCTGGCGACTAACAAGAAAATTGGCCATATCAGCATACCAAGGAGAAGAGTCAGCAATCGCCATTAATGAATCATCAGCAAACGAATCATTAATTGGCGTTGGCAATCCTATTTCAGTTACTCTTATCCTTGAGAGATGGTCAGCGACTACGTTCTCTGCTCCTTTCTTATCCCGGATCTCTAGATCGAACTCTTGAAGGAGTAAGATCCATCGGATAAGTCGAGGTTTTGCCTCTTTCTTTGAAAGCAGATATTTCAAGGCAGCATGGTCTGTGTAAACAATGACTTTTGATCCTATAAGGTAAGAACGGCATTTGTCTAAGACGTAGACAATGGCAAGAAGTTCTTTTTCAGTGGTGGCGTAGTTGATTTGGGCAGGATCTAAGGTTTTACTAGCATAGTAAATAGCATGAAGGAACTTTTCCTTTCTTTGCCCTAGAACAACTCCAACGGCATAATCACTCGCATCGCACATTAATTCAAAAGGAAGATTCCAATCAGGTGACTGGATTATAGGTGCGCTGATTAAAACACGTTTGATTTTGTTGAATGCCTCAAGGCATTCCTTTGTGAATTTAAAAGGTGCATCCTTAAAAAGGAGCTCAGTCAGGGGCTTGGCTGTTTTAGAAAAATCTTTAATAAATCGTCGGTAGAAACCGGCGTGGCCAAGGAAACTCCTGATTCCTTTTACATTAGCAGGTGGTGGCAGTTGTTCAATAACTTGGATCTTGGCTCGATCCACTTCAATACCTCTTTCAGAAATGATGTGTCCTAAAACTACACCTTCGGTCACCATGAAGTGACACTTTTCCCAGTTGAGAACAAGGTCGACTTCTTCACAGCGTTTCAGTACTTTGGATAGATTTGTCAAACAATTATCGAAGGAAATGCCATAGACGCTAAAGTTGTCCATAAATACTTCCATGATAGTCTCAACAAAATCTGAAAAGATACTAGTCATGCAACGCTGGAAAGTTGTAGGTGCATTACACAGGCGAAATGGCATTCGTCGATAAGCAAAAGTACCATAGGGACAGGTGAAGGTGGTTTTCTCTTGGTCCTCAAGATGAATAGGAATTTGGAAAAATCCTGAGTAACCATCTAGATAGCAGAAATATTTGTGGCAAGCTAACCTCTCTAGCATTTGATCAATGAAGGGTAGAGGATAGTGATCTTTTCGAGTTGATTAATTTAACTTCCTGTAGTCAATACCCATGCACCATCCCGTCACAATCCTTGTGGGGATGAGCTCATTCTTTTCATTTTTGACTACTGTTGTTCCTCCTTTCTTGGGAACAACTTGGACAGGGCTAACCCATTTCGAGTCATAAATTGCGTAGATTATGCCAACATCTAGCAATTTCATAACTTCAGCTTTAACTACTTCTTGCATGTTAGGATTAAGACGGCGTTGACCTTGAACACAAGGTTTTTGGCCTTCTTCTAAGTTGATTCTATGCATGCAAAAGTCGGGGCTTATGCCTGTTAAATCTTCAAGCTTATATCCTATTGCCTTTTTATGTTTTCTCAAGATAGTCAATAGTGAGTTTAACTGATTTTCATCTAGGAGAGCACTCACTATGACCGGGCAATATTCAGACTCATCTAAAAAAGCATATTTTAGATTTGAGGGAAGAGGTTTAAGTTCAGGTTTATGTACTTCTGCCTTGGCAGGAGCATCAATTAAGCTTATGAACTCCTCAACTTCTTCAGATAATATCTCTTTTCCAGTCAAGTCCCTTTCCAGCTCACTGATCTCAAAATTGTCGTTCTCAGAGATATCCTCTAACAATAGAATTGCTTCTAAAGGATCCTCAATTATTGCTGGATACAGAGATTCATCAATGATTGAGTCGACAATGTCAAGGAAACAGCAAGGTTCTTCAAGCATAGGGCTCTTCATTGCACTGTTTAAGTTGTAGGTGACTTTATCATCATCTACTTCTAAAGTCAATTTTCCATTCTTGACATCGATTACTGCTCCCGCAGTGTGTAGAAATGGCCTTCCTAAAATGATAGGGATTTGCGAATCTTCAGCCATATCTAACACTTTGAAATCGACTGGAATGAAAAAGCTTCCTACTCTAACAGGGACATACAAATTTCTTTACTCCATAGGAGTACTAACTACCCATACTTGTCGTTTTCTTATTATTTGAACTGTGTGAGCCGATATGACTTCTACACTACATTTCATGTGTGGTTATTGTTCGATTTGACAAGAATCTCAATTTTAATTACATATAATTTATATGACTAATCTATATAGACCTGGCAAAAGTAACCCGACCCGAATGACCCAACCCGAAAAGGCTGACCCGAGACTTGAAACTAACTCGAGTTGCAAAACCCGAATATAACCCAAAACACGAATTAACCCAACCTGATCTGAACTTGACCCGAAGTGTGTCGACCACCCAAAACTAATTCGACGACACGAAATGATCTGATCCGAAACTACTAACCCGAAAATGATCCGCAAAAATATAACTCTAATTGAACAGAAAAGACTTGAAATGACTAAATGCACTTTTTTTTCTTAATCAATGACCCGAAAATAACCGGACCCGAAGTAACCCGACTTGTTGACATGAAACCGACCCGATAAACTTACCCGAAAAACACCTGAATCCCGAAACAACGCGACCTAGCCCGAACTAACCCGATAATATGATAGACCTGAATTGGCCTGACCTGAACCTGATCTGATTGACCCGTTTGCCAGGTCTAAATGTATAGCACGTTATACCACATACATGGTAATCCGACTATAACTAAATCATAGATTTCAATGTATGAATATATCAAATTTATATAAGGTGATCAAATTGGTATCATAATACATTTCCCTAACAAATGAATTTCATCATTTTTAATTCTTTGAACCTATGTTGGATGTATTTCATACTCAAAACAAACTATTGAACTTCAGGTTCAGTTAGGGATAACATATCATTCTCCCCCTAAGATGGTAAAAACCATCAATACCTGATAGATTTAGTGAGTAACAAATCATTATATCCACTTTAGACCTCAATTTCTCATATCATCGATGAGAATTTATATGGACATTTTTGTACAATAAAAAACTATTTCGAGGAGTAACATATATGCAGTTGGATTTTAAATATGCCGAATCAGATTGCCCAATTTAAGAGATCAACTATTTCATTAACATCAAACTGTAATTTTTAATCACAACAACTACTCCAAAAATCAATATGTGACTACAAGTCACACAATATATTGTCAATTTCATACATGAACAGAGTTATGTTATTTATTCAATATCAAGTAGTGTTTAGATCTCCAATATCATATATACTCAATCTCAATGTAATGTCTTGCCTTTAATAAATTTTCTACACGTGAGAATTTCAGCACTAATATTTTATTTAGGATAAACTTCAGGTTTATCAAAACGGGTATAATAGGGGCCCGGATGGCCTCAATTACCACATCTTACCCATTTCATGTCAACTTTCTTAGTTTGCCTAACATACATGGCAATTTTCATAAGCACTTGGCCGGGTCTAGATAATATAATATAATTTATCACACGCGACTTTGTAGTTGACAATTCAAAATGCTAAACATCTGGTTAGCAGTGTCATATCACGTGCAAAATTTGTAGTTGGTTATAATTGCAGTGCTAAATTTTCAATTAACAATATTTCATCATATGAATTGAAATTAATTCTTTTGTATCTGACCAGATAAAAATAGATGTGACATAAGACACTAACTGGTGTCTCATTTATATTGGCAAGACTAAACATATATGGCAATATATCTTCAGAGAATATAATGCGTTGCTCTTTCTTCTAGTATGAACACAACTTAACTGATTCTATGAATAATCTCAATTAAACTCAATTAATAATGTATCCGTCCCTTCAGGAGAGGTAGTGAGTTCAACGAATTATAGTGATCATTCTTTTCATAATATTAAATAATTTGATCACATGTTACTTGTATACGAGATATCACACATAGTGTTTTAAGCTACTTACACGATAATGTGTCTACATGACTACATTATTTCTATTAATGATAAATATACTTCATACTCAAAACATGATATCTCATTCGTACGAAATGATTCTGAATCAATTTGATATTATTCTCAACTTTTAAAAATATCTCATCTTTTGCAAATAGTCATGTATAATCCCGTGTTCTTTCTTAATTATGATACTTAAATAATATCCATTATATGAAGAGTGAGAATTTTATCAACATTGTGAAATTCAGGTCACACTTTCAATATCTGTAAACATTATGATTTTCGGGTCATAATTTAGTATATGTAAATAATACTATGAACTTTAGGTCATAGTTTCAGTATCTTTAAACACTATGATCTTCAGGCCATAGTACGAATATTAAAATTTCAACTCGTATTAGTTTCCCTTTTCCCATATCGAACTTCGCGATATGTGTCACATGAATTTTCACGAGGTATTCACTTTTAGAGATATTTTCTTTCAATGAACTAATTTGGCTCAATAAGGCCACATCTTTAATAAGCTCAATTAAGGCTTCTTTACTTGGCTCACCAGATGCCATATTATTAGGCTTAATTTAGGCTGCGATATCAGGCTTAACATAATGTCATGTTCTCTATCTCATGAGAGTCTTTATGAGATGTCACATTCACTTCAAGTAATGAATCAAATTTCATATTTCATTATACTTTTCAACTTCAGGTGAACAAGAATCAATTCCGAAATAATTTTTCCTTAATAAAGACCATTGTATTCATTTGAAACTTAAATGCGTTTCAAAAATCGCAGCTGTGAACTTATGGCCACTAGCATTTACATGTGAAGTTCTGGTCACTTACACTTATACAATATGAATATCTTGTATAGATGAGACGATGTTAATTTATTACACACCATTAAAAATTTAAACTTCAGGTCAATGTCATATTGTGGACATTTATGCTCCTCTTTATAAAATAATTCTTTCGGAACTTTAGGCCCAAAATTATATGATATGTCCCTTTTAAAACCTTATTTACCACTGTGGAACTTCAAGTCCATAATTCATAAATTACACATGGTTGAAAATCTCTTATATACACCCATTAATATCATTATACATACAAAATTTCTTATATCTTATCTTATAATGAAAGAGAATGGGTTGTTAATATATACTACTTTGAGAGTGCTTCCGTCCTTCTTCGGCGTCACTATTTACAAAAAAGCCATTCAGTAGCCTTCATCATTCCCAATTCTTTTATCCGCCCACACCACCGCTTGACTCATTTTTCCCCATTTACAGAAACGCCCTTCACTATCCTTCTGAAAACTTTATTCACATAGGCTGCTTCTCTTCTATTCACTTTTATTCCTTAATCCTTACTACTTATGTTCTCCCTTAGTGGCCACCGTTTGCCTTTCTACACCGTTTATTGTTCTTTTTCCAATCAATATCATCCGTACTCCGTCATACGCCATGAGATTTGCTTATACAAGTGTTTTATATAAGGTATATTTTATGTACATGGTTTTACTACCTTATCTATCACCATTTCTCCACTTTTCTTTTTGCCTTCCTTTATTTGTTTGTTCAATCTCTTATGCGTCCTTTCTCACTGTTCCATATTGCTCCCGGTTTCTTTGTGCTGTTAACAACCCCAATTCTTTGCTTATTGGTTAAGGATTAATTTACGTTATTTTAGAAGAATACGTTGTCTACTTGCGCTCATAAATGTGCACCAACCATGTTAGGAATTTATGCCTTGAATTTGTGTCAAAGACGGATTAAGTTAAGACAAGAAGAAAATAGGAAATTTGGTAATTGTCTTTGTTTAGGAAATTATTAATGAATTTCCTAATTGTCTTTGTTTCCTATTAGTGTTGGTTTAGGAAATTATTATTAATTTTCTAATTGTCTTTGTTTCGTAATTAGAATAGGTCTCTTATTTTAGGGTGAAATAAATCTATATAAATACCCTAATATTAGCCTAGAATAAAAAGAAGGAGGTGAAGATAATATTTGTGAGCACAATCTTATGAGAGTCGATTTGTGAGGTTCCCTCTAGGAGGAAGCTTCAGTTTGTTCCGGGCTCGAGTTGATTGGTGTTCTTCTAAATTTGGAGATAGAAGGGGTTTGTTCGGATCTTGTTGGCCTCAAGATCGTTTGTCCTTCATCTCGGCAGGGAAGTCTCTTTTAGTCTTTTGTCTATTTGAGATTAAAATATTTGTTGGTAGAATTGGGTACACTTTTGGCTCTTATTAGCGCGTGTGTAACAGTCTACTTTTGTACTATTATCTCCACAATAGTAAAATTTGATCTCTGATGATAATTATTTATATACATATTTTATGCCTCCCTTAGATGCATTTAACTTGATTTACCGTCTTTCTTTTCTTATTTCTATGCTATTTTAGCTAGAATATCGATTATGCCGCTTTTGTTATGCTTTAATGCAGATTGGATGCATTTGGAGCTTTTTGAGTAGATATGGAGCATGGCGGAGGTGGATCGTGGAAAGTTAGGCACAGGAATCGAGAAGAATCAAGAAGAATCAAGAAGAATCAAGAAGAATCGAGAAGAAAGAGAAGAAAAGTGAAGAAACGTGAAGAAACAAAGCTGAAATGAGGGTTGTATTGCTCGGTCGAGTCGAACTGTTCTCTTGCTTGATCGAGCAGAATCAAGTTACTCGATCGAGCAACCTATGTTTTCGGCGGATTTCTATATTTTCCTAAACTTTAACCTAATTAATTAGATCTTTTGTAGTATAAAAAGAAAGCTTGTCTTTCATAATTAGACATGCTTTCTTATGCTTTTGAATACTTTTAAGCTTTAATTCAGAAACCCTAATTAGTTTACTTTTCCTCCGGATTTGATTCATCAAAGACGATTGTCTTTAGTTCAACTTGTATTCGGTATTCTTCAATCTTTCTTTGTTATTCAATTTAATTGTCTTCTTGTTCTTTAATTATTATTTGTTCATCCTTTCATTGTTGTTAATCATGTTTACTTTAATTATTATTGTTGTTATTTATATTATTATGAGTAGCTAAATTCCTTTCTAGGGTTGAAAAGGGATCTAGGATTGTTAGAAGGGGTAGATTAATTGATTGAATTGCAATTGCATGGTTATCGTTTGATTATCGTTTTAATTCTAGTTGCTTGATTACTGGCCAGGATTAATTAACTAGTCTCGCGAATTAGGATTGACACCGACCGGGTTAAGACTAAGATAGGCTACGATAATTGAATAGAACTCGTTTAATGATAGCGATCGCATGTTAAATTGTAGATCTAAAGGGCATAATTGAATCAACCGATCTTGTGACCTTAGATAACTTTATTGCATGATAGTTGATTTCATCCCTACCCCTGAACAATAATCCTAGTGAACCTGAGACCCTAGACTTTTAATCTCATTGTTTTCAACCTTATTAGTTTGTTATTGCTTATTATTAGTTGTTATTATTATTAGTTGTTGTTGTTTACTTTAGTTGTTGTTATTAATTGCTATTAGTTTAGAAACCACAATCAAAACCCATAAATTGTTACTTAAGAGACAAACCTAGTTTAACAGATTAGAATACTACCGCCTCCCTGTGGATTCGATACCTTACTTACCGCTGACTATTAGTTAGTAGTGAATTAGGTTTACTTTGATTAAGGAGACGCGACTTTACCTTTATCAAATTTGGCGCCGTTGCCGGGGAGGCAACAGTTTTCTGTTTGTTTCTACTTAGTTTGTCTTTTTCGTCTCAGGGTACCTAAGTTCCTTGAGACAGTTCTCATCCTTTTCTTAAGTTTTTGTTTATGCCCAGGTCTTCTAGGTCCGTTCTCGTGCCCTACGATTCCGAACCAGAGAAGTCTCTCCGGTCTAGACGAAACATTTGGAAGGAATTTCAAGAAGCGGAAGACTTGAGTACGCTTGAAACAGTTTACGCCGAATTCGTGGTTGAAAAACCATCCTTAGAAGAGGATACACCTATTTCTGCACCTACTACAACCATGCCTACTCTAGCCAGCCATTCGGAGCCTACCGTTGCATCTATTCCCAAGGGATTTCAACTCCCTACTACGGGTAATAGTACTTTTGAGATTTGTCCATCTTATATCTCTTTGGTGGAGCGAAACATGTTTGGAGGAAGCCCTACTGAGGATCCTGCTAAGCATATGGAGAAATTCACCAACTATTGTTGCTCTATTCCTTTGACGGGTGGGGTGACACAAGATCAGATCAAGTTGGTGTTGTTTCCCTTTTCATTACGAGACGGGGCAGAAGATTGGTTGAGTGAGTTAGATATGGATGCACTTGGCATCACCGATTGGAATTCTTTGGCTCTTGCATTCTACAAAAGATATTTTCCGCCACAGAAAACCAATGCCATTCGAAGCCAAATCACAAGTTTCAAACAAGGTCCCAATGAGAACTTTAATGAGGCCTGGGTTCGCTTCAAAAAGCTTGTCAAGTCTGTTCCACATCATGGTTTTGATACTTGGTTCTTATGCAACCAATTTTATAATGGGTTATATGACGATCAGAGGACATTGCTCGATTCTGCTGCTAATGGGAGATTCCAAAATAACACTACTGATGCCAATGCTTGGAAGTTAATTGATGAGATGGCTACTCACACTGCTGAGTATGGGAATCCTAGGGGTAATGTGAGGAGAGGAGGTACGGATAATGCAGTTGCAGCTCAGTTGGAGGCATTAACTGCCAAAATTGCCGAGTTACAAACTTCAAAGTCCTTGGAAAATAAGCAAACGGTTCATGCCATTGTTCAATAAGAGCCAACATGTGAAAGATGTGGTACTATAGGGCATATTGCAGTGGAATGTATGAGTACGGTTGAGCAAGTCCTTGCCTTTCAATCTTTTAAGCAAGGTACATCTTACTCCAATTTTTACAATGAAAGGACAAAAGAGCATCTCAATCTCTCCTACCGAAGTCAGAATGTTCTTAATCCTACCCCACCGCCACATTAGCAACAAGGTTCCTCTTATGTGATTCCTTATAATCGCAATTTCCAAGGTAATTATAATCGTTCCAATCAAGGTGGCCATAACTTTCAACAACCTCCACCTCCACCACCTCCAAGTAATGATATGGCGGAATTGAAAGCCATGTTGCAGCAGAGTCTTATGATACAACAAAAGCAAGATGCTCAGATCTCACAGTTAATAGCTCATAATAAGATGGTTGATACTCAAATTGCCCAATTGGCAATTCAAAATCCACATAAACAACCAGGTAATCTTCCTTCTCAAGGACACCCTCCACATGAACAAGCCAATGCTATCACCTTGATAAGTGGAACCCATTACAAAGGCCCTAAAATGATAGGGGATGAAACCAATGAAAGCTTGGAAGTTGCTGATCAAAGTTCGAAAAAAAGCGAAAAAGAGGCTGAAAACAAGGTTGCTCGATCGAGCAGCACCCCCTTGCGCGATCGAGCAACCCATAAAATCTGCCCAAATTCTTCTCGGGAAATTTCTGAAAGCTACAGTACAGAAAAACTCGATCGAGCAACCCCTCTGCTTGATTGAGCAACCCCTGATCAGGATGATAACGCTTCTAATTCAACTTCCAAAGCCAAAGAAGCCGAGCCCATTACCATTGCACTTCCCTTTCCGCACCGCCAACATAAATCCAAGCTCGATAAACAGTTTGGGAGGTTTATGGAAGTGGTCAAGAATCTGCAAGTGATTGTACCTTTTACCGAGTTGATTACTCAAGTGTCGGCTTATGCAAAGTTCATGAAGGATATATTGACAAGGAAGCGGTCCTTTAATGAAGTGGAGACGGTTGCATTCACTGAGGAATGCAGTCCTGTTTTGCATCCAGGGAGTTTTTCTATTCCTTGTAATATAGGTTGCTTGGCAATTGATAAAGCCCTTTGTGATTTAGGGGCTAGTGTTAGTGTTATGCCATTTTCTATATGCAAAAAGTTAAATATGGGTCAACTTACTGTTACAACCATGACCTTACAAATGGCCGACCGTTCTATTAAACACCCTTTAGGGATTTTTGAAGACGTACCGGTTAGAGTAGGTTGGTTTTTCATACCAGTTGACTTTGTTGTCTTAGATATGGCTGAGGACACCCAAATTCCTATCATCTTGGGACGACCATTCCTCCATACTGCGGGGGCGGTTATAGATGTTAAGAATGGGAGACTTACACTAACAGTGAGGGATGATACAATCACTTTCAATTTAGACAATGCCATGAAACACCCCATGTTAGAAGAGACATGTCATAGAGTCGATATTATTGATTTAGCTATTGATGACTGTCTTTCTTTATGTTTGAATAGGGATCCTCTGGAGATCGCCTTAATTTCCAGCACTGCTGAAGCTGGAAGCTCACGGAGTGAAGAAGTAGTTGAGATGGAAAAACTGCTCACAGGAGAGGCTTGCAAGGCACAAAAGGTTTATAGCTTAGGTAACCCCCCTAAGGTTACCGAGGTAAAGAAACCTGAACTTAAACCCCTCCCCTCTCATCTTAAGTATGTTTTCCTTGATTCCCATGAGATGAATCCTGTAATTGTCAGTGCTAGCATATCTGAAAGCCAACTTACTGATTTGTTGGTGGTTTTAAAAAGACATAAAAAAGGCTATAGGTTATAGCATTGACGATTTACAAGGTATTAGTCCTGACTTTTGTATGCACCGTATCCACTTAGAAGAAGACCATAAACCTTGTAGGCAGGGTCATCGTCGTTTGAACCCCACTATGCAAGAGGTAGTTCGAAAAGAGATGCAGAAATTGTTAGATGCGGGAATCATATATGCTATTTCTGATTCAAAGTGGGTCAGTCCTGTTCAGGTAGTCCCTAAGAAGGGAGAGACTACGGTCGTCACTAATGAGAAAAACGAGCTCATATCTACTAGACTAGTGACTGGGTGGAGGATGTGTATTGATTATAGGAGGCTGAATGTAGCCACTAGGAAAGACCACTTCCCTCTTCCCTACATTGACCAAATGTTAGAGCCTCTAGCGTGTCATAAGTATTTTTGTTATCTAGACGGCTACTCGGGATTCTTTCAGATCCCCATTCATCCTGACGATCAGGAAAAGACTACCTTCACATGCCCTTATGGTGTCTTTGCTTACCGAAGAATGCCTTTTGGGTTATGTAATGCCCCTACCACCTTTCAACGTTGTATGATGGCTATATTTTCTGATTATATCGAGTCTATTATGGAGGTCTTTATGGATGACTTCAGTGTTTATGGGACCGATTTTGATAGTTGTTTAGCTAATCTAACTAAAGTCTTACAACGTTGTGAGAAGAGTAATCTTGTTTTAAAATGGGAGAAGTGCCACTTCATGGTAACTGAAGGGGTGATACTTGGTCATTTGGTGTCTTGACGAGGCATCCAAGTAGATAAAGCTAAAGTGGAAGTGGTTGAGCAATTACCGTACCCGGTGAATGTTAAAAGTGTTAGAAGTTTCCTTGGTCATGCGGGGTTCTATCGCCGTTTTATTAAGGATTTTTCAAAGATTGCTCAACCAATGACTAAGCTTCTCCATAAGGATGCCCCGTTTGTGTTTACTGATGAGTGTGTTAAGTCTTTTGACAGGATTAAACAAGCTCTAATCTCAGCTCCTATTATCCAGTCTCCTGATTGGAATTTGCCGTTTGAGATAATGTGTGATGCCAGTGACTATGCAGTTGGGGCTGTTTTGGGGCAAAGGACGCATAAGGTGCTACATGCAATTTACTATGCCAGTAAGACGTTGGATGATGCGCAAGTTAACTATGCTACCACTGAGAAAGAGTTACTTGCAGTTGTCTTTGCCTTAGATAAGTTTCGAGCCTATCTTGTGGGTTCTAAGGTGATAGTCTACACTGACCATGCATCACTGAAGTATTTGTTGGCTAAGAAGGAAGCCAAACCTAGGCTTATTCGTTGGATCTTGTTGTTACAAGAATTTGATTTGGAGATCCGGGATAAGTCAGGTGCTGAGAAAGTGGTTGCTGACCATTTGTCTCGTCTAAGGTTTGAAGAGGGAGATTCCATCCCCATTCATGATTCGTTTGCTGATGATCATCTCCTTGCCATTACCATGGAAACTCCATGGTTTGCCGATTATGCTAACTTCTTGGTTGGGGGAATTATGCCTCCAGACCAATCCTATCAGCAAAAGAAGAGGTTTCAACACGATGTCAAGAGGTATTTTTGGGATGATCCTTATCTGTTCCGGGAATGTGCCGACGGCATTTATCGACGATGTATTCCAGAGGGTGAGGTACATGTCATCCTTTCTCATTGTCACTCTTCTTCATATGGCGGTCATCATGGTCCCTCAAGGACATTTGCTAAAGTTATGCAGTCGGGTTTTTATTGGCCGACTATTCTAAAGGATGCTACTACTTTTGTCCGTTCTTGTGACGCATGTCAAAGGACGGGTAACATTTCTCAAAGGCATGAGATGCCTCAAACGGGTATTTTGGAAGTTGAGATATTCGATGTTTGGGGTATTGACTACCAAGGGCCATTCCCATCTTCCCATGGTAACCAATACATTCTAGTAGCAGTTGATTATGTCTCCAAATGGGTAGAAGCCATTGCCACTCCCATTTGCGATGCCAACGCACTTATCAAACTGTTTCAGAAGATCATTTTCCCACGATTTGGAGTTCCTCGTGCTCTCATTAGAGATGGAGGAAAGCATTTCAATGAACGCCATCTTTACTCTTTTTTTTAAGAAATATGGCGTTACACATCGTCGGGGGTTAAGTTATCATCCGCAGACAAGTGGTCAGGTAGAGGTTTCTAAAAGAGAGATTAAATCTATCCTTGAGAAAGTCGTGAGTAAATCTAGGAAGGATTGGAGTCGTAAGCTCGATGACACTTTATGGGCTTACCGAACTGCTTTTAAGACTCAAATCGGTGCTTCTCCATACCGGTTAGTCTATGGCAAGGCGTGCCATCTACCGGTAGAACTTGAGCACAGGGCTATGTGGGCCATAAAAGAGCTTAATATGGATCCCTCACTGGCGGGTGAGAAACGACTTATGCAATTGAACGAGCTCGATGAGGTTCGATTGTGTAGGGAATTTTGTTATAGTCCACACACACAATAATAAATATAAAAATCGAAAATAACAAGGACACAATATTTACGAGGTTCACCAAATTGGCTACGTCCTCACTATAGTCGCACTAGGAATTTATTGATCACTCACTAAGATTATACAAGGAGCATACGAGGATATGAGGATGATGAACTATCTTGATTTCCTCTTCTTTTATAGCTAATGATAAACTCTAACTCCTAGACACAATAAGTACATGTAACATTTTACATTTAGTTCAAGTGATCAATGAAGTAAGTTTCTTTGAGTTAGGAATTCATTACCCATATGTTTCTCATGAAACATATTAATCCATAATGGAGGGATTAATGTCTAACAATCTCCCACCTCCCGACAATTATGGAGGTAACATCAATTTTCTTTTCCACCTGATGCGACCATATCTTTGCTCATGCTAAATGCAAGAGCTCAGCCTAGGTTCTATCCAACCTCGACTCACCATTCAACTTTGTTCCCAAAGGCAACCATACTTGCCGGGTTTTATTCTTCATTTACCGGGGTGTGCACCCCCACCTAAACGAAATACCCTTACATGCCTTATTAGAACTATTTGAATTTCCGCACACATTTGAGCATGCCAGTTTCACCTTGTGCGTTCTCGGACCACTTTCTGCCTTTAAGCCACCGACTTTACTCCCACAGTGCTTAATGTAAGGCCCACTATGCATAGCTTTCTGATCCTGCAACAAGTCTCGTGAAACTACTAATTTCTTCATCCCTTCCGCTGCTTAGTTATTTTTACCAGTACACTTTACAATGGTGTAAAATGTTCCATTTTTAGTCCCATTAGCTACTATCGTAGCTCCTTTGACTACCTTCCAGAAACTCTCTTCAAAAATAACCTTATAGCCTGCATCATCGAGCTTACCAACAGATATTAATTTCTTTTTCAAGTTCGGGATGAACATAACATCTGTTAGCTCCCACCTACCCCCAGTCGGGGTACGTATCTCAACATCACCTTTTCCCATAATTGGCATCGCCTTACCATTTGCCAAGTAAGCAGTACCACACCTTCCACCAACAAATTTATGAAAGGAATTTTTATCTAGAGAAGCGTGAAATGATACACCAGAGTCTAATACCCAAGACTCAATCGGTTCTTCGACACTGACTGCCAAAAGATCACCGTCATCCTCCACAGCTATCGCCGCATTTCCATCCTCATGATTACGCTGCCCATTTTTCTTCGGATTTGGATAATTCCATTTTACATGTCCACTCTCACCACAGTTCCAACATGTAGCACCTCCTCTAATTATTGACTTTGATCTCCCACGATAACCACCTCTATAATTTTTATTTCCTCTACCATCAGCAATTAATCCGCTCCCATTACTTCCAGATGTCTCACCTAATTCTTGCTTGCGAATACTCTCGCTAAGAATTAAATCACGTACATTGTCAAATTTGAGCTTTTCTTGTCCTTGCGAACTACTAATTGCAGTCACTGTAGTATCCCAACTACTAGGTAATGAGGATAATAAAATTAATGCTTTTATCTCGTCATCAAAATCAATTTTTACGGAACTAAGTTGTCTTGTGATCACATTAAAATCATTAATATGATCCGCCATTGTGGTTCCTTCTTGCATTTGTAAACCAAACAACCTACGCATAAGAGAAACCTTATTTGTAGCTGAAGGTTTCTCATACATATTTTCTAGGACATTCATAAGGTCCAATGTTGTTTTTGCACTCATCACATTGAATGCAACATTACGTGCCAGCGTTAATCTCACCACACCTAGCGCTTGCCTGTCCAATTTTTCCCACTCTTCCTTTTCCATGGAATCCGGTTTAGTACCTTCCAAAGGAAGATGTAGATTCTTTGAATACAAATAATCACTTATTTGCATTTTCCAGAAAGCAAAATCTTTCCCATCAAATTTATCGAACAAAATTTTGCCTCCTTCCATTATTGTGAATTTTAATGGATCGCACTTCCCTCACCCGCCCAACCGGGCTCTGATACCAGTTTTTAGGGAATTTTGGTATAGTCCACACACACAATAATAAATATAAGAATCGAAAATAACAAGGACACAATGTTTACGAGGTTCACCAAATTGGCTACGTCCTCACTATAGTCGCACTAGGAATTTATTGATCACTCACTAAAATTATACAAGGTGCATACGAGGATATGAGGATGATGAACTATCTTGATTTCCTCTTCTTTTATAGCTAATGATAAACTATAACTCCTAGACACAATAAGTACATGTAACATTTTACATTTAGTTCAAGTGATCAATGAAGTAAGTTTCTTTGAGTTAGGAATTCATTACCCATATGTTTCTCATGAAACATATTAATCCATAATGGAGGGATTAATGTCTAACAGATTGCATGCCTATGATAGTGCTCGGGTTTACAAGGAGAAGACAAAGAAATGGCATGACAAGCATATCCTGCAGCGTGAATTTAAAATTGGCGATAAAGTATTATTATTTAACTCCCGTTTACGTTTGTTTCCAGGTAAACTCAAGTCCAGATGGTCAGGACCGTTCACAGTTACCGAGGTAAACAAGTTTGGGTCGGTTTCACTACAAACCGACAAGGGTGAGGTTTTAAAAGTCAATGGTCAACGCTTGAAGATCGATTATGATGGAGCATTTATTGGAGTGATAGAGGTCGTCGACCTTTTCACTCTTGATAAATCCCCATGACTTTGAGGTAACACGGTCGTTGATGTGGTCGTTATACACCAAAAATAAAACCTAAGTCTACTAACTAAGAAGATAGCGGAAGTAGGGTCGATCTCCATAGGGAAGAAACTAATTAACTGAAATCTAAATCTGCAAGTAACAATCTGGGGGGTTTTGAAATGGTTTTAACTAAACTAAATAAGATTAAAGGAAGAGAAATAAAGATAGAAATAAGTATGAAATAAATCAGATAAAGAGGGAATATGCCAAGATTCGGTCTACTGCAGTATCGGCATCTATAGGTCAACTAAGTCAGTCAATCTATCAATGAGAAGGGCAATGGTTTTCTCCTCTCGGTCTCAAACCACCCTAGGGATTTTCCTAATTAACTCTCGTCCTCTTAGGAGTCACCTATCAATTCTAAGCAAGCCTTCCCTTCCAATCTCTCGATCCAGGTCGGGGTTAACTACCTAGCCTAGTCTCCTGCGTATACTCATTCGACTAAACCTTAATTAAATTACTTAGACTGATTCTCATATTCAAGACTAACTAAAATAATCTATCCTAACATGCCTCTACTACAGTTTCCCTCATCGCAACATACAAGAAAATTAGCTACTCATGCTATTAACTATGCTAACAAAGACGATTAAACATATGACGATAGACATAATAAAATCGTAATTAATAAGCATGAACAATAACAACGCAGCAATTAAGATGAGTAAACAGTGATTAAGACTAAAAAAAAGGTTAAGAATAAAAGAGAGAAAGTAGTTTACAATCTTAGCAATCCGGCGTAAAGAACACTCCACGTCGAATAAACCCGAATGAAAACCAAAGATTAAAAGTTCAGAAACTAATGAAAGATTAATGTCTGCTAATTACTACTGATAAGTTCTGAATAATAAAAAATGAATATTAATAATGACGTAAATAAGAGTCATATATAGTGTCTAACACGACTCTAACCCTAATTAAGCTATGGACTTGAAGCCCGTGATAGGATCCACTCGATCGAGGGAAATAACCCTTCGATCGAGGCTTTTATTCATGGAAATCAGTCGATCGAGCACTTGATCTACTCGATCGACCAACTGGTAAACGGCTTCTACTCGATCGAGCAAAGGATGTAGCTCGATCGAGTTCTTCTGGCTTCAACTCACCTCGATCGACCAAATGCATAGTCGATCGAGGTCTTCTGGCATAGTACGTAGTGTGAGTCATGACTTGGGATTGATTATGAACGGTTTAACGCTTCCCCATGCAAGAGTTCCTTTCCCGATCCTTCTATTCTCCTAAATGCATGCAAAGTGGACTGTTTTGGCTCGGTTTCTGCTACTATGCAGCTTGTACCTACAAAATGGTAATGGAAGTACAAAGTAGCCAAATAGAGGCATATGGTGATATAATATCACCTAAATGACATAGAAATGCGTGCACAAATGGACTAAAAAGTCTATATAAAATACACGCATCAAACTTCCCAAACAAAACTTTTGCTTGTCCTCAAGCAAACTAAATGCAGCTAAATGGAACAAAATAAACCTAGGGGAATGGAGTAAGTCTCAGAGCTAGCAATAAGTCAATGTTAAACAGTTTAATGCACTCATTCAATCGCTACTAAGCTTAATACGAAAGTGAACGACTTTATACAATCTTGGAAATAAATTAGACTTTCGACCTTGCAAGACTCAACCAAATTCGGACTCTCACGGGTCACTCTTCTCTCAACAAGCAAATGGTAAGTAAATATGTATAAGAAAGAGAGAATAAAATATAGCCACTCACCTAGACTACGACCGACACAACATGCATTGCTAACTAATATGAAAGATGATTCAAGCACCGTACACACGCATAACCACCGTTCAAGGGTAATCACGTGCCGAACATTTGCAAAAGTATGGATATGTGAGGTTAATTGGTAAGAAGGGGAAAAACAATTAGTGGAAATGTGAGGGTAAATAGCCAAGCTAGTTCCTAACAAGACCGCAATATAACTCGTTCCTTTCTTCCAACTACCAAAATTAAGCTCGATGCCTTAACAAATCTAGGCATAAACAACAAAAATCCCATATAACACCTCGACAAAAATAATGATAAGCACAGGAGGTGTAAATAACAGAAACTTCAGCCAATTATTTTTCATCATATTTTTTCATTTTTTTCCTTCCTTTTCTTTTTCTTGGCTGATCGAGGAAAACCTCTCGATCGAGTGGATTAAGTCACTCGATCGAAGCACATAAACACAAAAACTGCTCGATCGAGCTAAACAAAGTACTCGATCAAGACACTATTCTCACTTCTCTTCTTTTTCTCGCAAATACCCACTCCAATCAATGAAACGAGCCAAAACTGACACAAAGACGTAATATACCTCGACTACTAAACTAGCTCGGCAAAGGTAGGCTTAGTTTAGGATGTAGTTAAGGGCAACAGGCAGATATGGCTTTATGTGGAGTTAATGGGGTAAAATGAGGAAAAGGGAGATGCAAATATTCTCAAAACACGTAATACCGATCACAAACCCAATGCGTGCAGGCAATAAGAAATCAAAATTCATATACAAGCAAATGACACGAGGTGTGGGGAGTAACTACTCTCATTCCTAGATGAACTGGTCATGGATGTCACCAGTTATAGGCTCTAAAATCTCTGAATATATAAGTAGTTTGCCAAATTGTTGAGTCAAGTCTAATAATCAAATTTAAATTCCAAGACAAAATTCAATAGTTCACTATTCGATTTCACTAAATAAGTCAAGAAAGGTGCAAAGAATAGCATAAAATAGATTTGTAGTTCAATTTCATCATGAACAAGACTCCAATCCGACTCAACTAAATGCAAAAATAAACGTGATTTTTTTTGATTTTTTCAAATTTTTTCTAATTAACATGAATTGTAAACGTGAATGCAATACAAATGCAAATGCAGACGCAAAAGGATGTAAAACACTTCCCCAAACCAAAATAGACAATATCCTCATTGGCTATAGCACAGAAGCATATAAGGGAAAGGGAAAAAACAACCTAATTCATGTTCCTAAGGAATGAAATATACAAAGAATGGAAAAACAAGGAACAGAAAAACTCACAAAACAAAGCTTCCCCAAACCAGCAACAAACTAGGGGTCGATCGAGTGAAAATTTGACTCGATCGAGAACTTTTTCAGTCAGGGTTGCTCGATCGAGTAGTCCGTTTTACTCGATCGAGTACTCGCTTGATAGCACAGCCTCGACTTTGGGCAATTGTTCTCCGCTTCATTTTCCTGCAAAACGATGCCAACCGATACCCAAGAATACCAAAAGAAAGTCCAGCAAGAAAATAAATTGTCTATCTAAACTACGGATTATCACGTGATAGTCTAATTGTCTAATGAAAACGCGATAAATTTTTTTTACAAATTGCACGGGGTTGCAAACCCGGCTACCAACCAAATAGTTTCATGAGAAGGCCACCGTTTGGCCTTTGACTTGCGGAATTACCCTCAGCTGCGGTAATTTCCGTCTTCTTCCTCCACACGTACGTTGGTTTCTTGGAGTCTAGCTCCACTTCGGAATCACTTGAATACATGCTAGCTCCTTTGTCCTTCTTGGACTTGTTCTTCTGGACGTCGTCACGCAAACCTGGCTTTCCCTTTTCCAGCTCCAATGCTGCCACTCTATGATCTGTAAGGCAACATACAACAGCATGTTCCTCCAATTCGCTCCCAAGCTGGGGCGGAGGTGTTACGGTAGCAATGGGGCTATCACAGATAGAAGCTATAGGTTTGATAGGAATCGAAGCTTTGTCATGCGTGAATAAATCAGGTGTGATATCAGATAAGGGAAGTGCGTAGCATGGTGACACAAGCATAGGACCCTTACTAGCATGAGACTGCGTGAATACTAAATTCTCCCCACCTATTTGAAAAGTCAGATTCTGTAACCCAACATCAATAACCGCTTGCCCATTATGCAAGAACGGTCTTCCCAAAATGATGGGAGTGTGAGAATCCTCAGGTATATCCAAAACTATGAAATCGACCGGGATAAAGAATTTTCCTATTTGCACAGTAACACCCTCTATGATTCCTAAGGGTTGAGACAAGGTCTTATCTGCCATCTGTACCGTCATGTTTGTACACTGAAGCTTGGTAAAGCTTAACCGTTTGGCTAAAGACAAAGGTAAGACGCTAACACTAGCTCCTAGGTCACATAACGCGTTGTCTATGAGATAGGTACCTATATGACACGGTATAGAAAAACTACCTGGGTCAGACAGCTTAGGGGGGCATTTGTTCTGGAGGAACGCAGAGCATTCCTCAGTTAAGGCTACAGTCTCTACCGTATCTACTGACCTATTACGCAAAAGAATTTCACGCATAAATTTTAGGTAAGAGGGTACCTTTAATAGAAGGTCTGCAAAAGGAACGTTCACCTTGAGATCGCGTACAATGTCAGCGAACTGAGCAAATTCCTTCTCGACCTTAGCCTTCTTCAATTGACCAAGAAACGGAACTGGAATGTCAGGATTACCACGTTGCATATCCTTGACAATTGCATTGTTGATCATCCGCTTGCTTAACCCCTTCAAACGAGCTTCTCGCTCATGAAAACCCATCGATCGAGTATCAATATCACTCGATCGAAGATTATTCGAGCTTAAATTGCTCGATCGATCAGCTTCCTTAGTCAACTTATTTGATTGAGTAACTGGGTTTTCTCGATCGACCACTTGTCTATCTGAATCACTCGATTGACCATCAACAACCTCTCGATCGAGTAACAAGCTTTCTGATTCACTCGATGGAGTAACACCTATCTCTCGATCGAGTAGATTCTCCTTCATTTCATTCGATCGACTAGCAATAACCTCTCGATCGATTACATTATCAGCAACAGTCTTCGCAACATCGGGATGCCCACCAGAAATATCAGCAACTGTACCAGGACTGTCATAAGCAAGACCGCTTCTCAGAGTAATCATATTCAGCGTCTCCTTGTTCTTACCAGTTTGAGACGGTAACTGCCCAGGTTGCCTAGTCGATCGAGCTTCTGCCAATTGAGCAATTTGCGACTCCAAAAGCTTAACAGTAGCATTCGTTGCTTGATCAG
Organism: Heliosperma pusillum; assembly: GCA_022085475.1. Taxonomy (NCBI): domain Eukaryota; kingdom Viridiplantae; phylum Streptophyta; class Magnoliopsida; order Caryophyllales; family Caryophyllaceae; genus Heliosperma; species Heliosperma pusillum. The sequence goes on from JAIUZE010066337.1 coordinate 43,111, forward strand.
TTTTGCTCATTTAGATAGCTAAAGCTTGGATCATAGACTTTAACTCCCCGACTTCTGAAATTCCTCCAGATGAGGAACTAGCTTGCTGTGAAGACTAGATTTTCTAGAATCCTTGCTTGTGCAGCGGTTGATACGTCGGCTGTGGTGGTGGAGGTGTAGGATTTAAGACGTTCTGGCTTGTCCATCTAAAATTGGGATGGATATTCCCTTGATTGTAATACCCACCTCCTTGACGGTATTGTTGAAAGGAAAAGACTTGTTCCTTTTCAGCAAAACAGTCTATAGCCGTGTCACCAGTTTCGCCACACCTCTCACATGTAATCACTTCTTCTCGCTGCAGCAAATGAACCGTCTGCTGGTTATCTGCAGCTTGCTTCTCCCATTTATCAAGTCTGGCATTTAGTTTATCGAATTTTGCATCCAGACCTTCAGAATCAATACTGGCTATCGTCCGTGTACCACTTCGCGGATTACCATATTCAGCACAATGGGTTGCCATCTCCTCTATCAGTTTCCAGCCCTTATCATCATCTATTTCCTTCTGGAACCTCCTGTTTGACGCGGCATCTAGAATGGCTCGATGATCGTCATATAACCCGTTGTAGAACTGGTTACACAGAAACCACTCCTCGAACCCATGGTGAGGAACAGACCTCACTAGCGTCTTGAATCGATCCCAGGACTCATAGAGATTTTCATGAACTGTGACACCCTCAAATTTGCGGAAAGAAAAAAAAAATAATTTAAATACATAAAAGATATGAGAATACATAACGAAGGTGTCATAAATAAAAAGGTTCATTACAAAACGGAAATAATATTATACAAAAGAAATATACAAGACGGGAGACATATCTCCCGTATAAATACGGAAATAAAAGAGTGTATAATAATATACAATCTAAGAACCGAATATAGGTCCAAGGTAAATACTTCGCTCGCTAGCTCGTCAATGTACCCATGTATGCATCACAAACCTGCCAACCGCATTAAATATAAACACGGAAGCCACAGTCCGTGGGGAGTAACTCCGAGTTCTCCCAGCCACGAAATGTCGAGTTTAATAAAACATGAATAACATAAAAGCAATGTATATGGAAAAGACAAAACCTTAACATATATGATATGCTTTTCATGTTATGAAACAATTAACTAACATATAACCTAGCATATGAAAGCTATCATGTGAATCCGATAAGAAACTATAACACGAGGTAGGGAAGCTGGTATGCTAGCTCAGAGTTACCATGTAACATGGCCATGATACACGCAAACCCTAATCAACACGTAATCATGTGAATAAGTTAACAATCGGTAATCCAAACTCTATCAATCTTAGCCGGCTTGCATCTCACCTTCTAAAACTCATAGAATCATACAAACATGAAAGACTTATACTTCCACAAACAGGCATAAGTTCTTAGTACCGTCCATAGTCGATTGTAACTCGAGGCTATACCACAAGGTAGGAAAACATCCTAGTCCTAGACTGATCAGACCTAGCGACAACAGCTATTCCATTCCCCGTCTCATGACCAAAAGTACACAAGAATCTCTACTCGGCGACCCCCTAGACAGAGTTGGCTAGTACTTAAGCTGGCTCCATTCCAAAAGTGGAACTATTAGGCAGCCATGCCCCGACTTGGAGATAAGCCCCCCAGGCCGTGACACAAAAGCTATCAAGCGGTAAACTCCGTATGCTCGTTAAAGATAGTATGGCCTATCAATGTCATGGTCCAAGATACTCATTAGAATTAGAATGGTCAAGACGCCATATACTCAAATTCTCTATGGGTACTTAGTCAAACACGACCACCAACCATACAATCAAACCGTCACGGGAACAACTTCCTATCATGTGACTAATTGCATATAAATCATATTCAAATAACATATCGGCTCATATCTACTAAGGCTAATTCATTAATTAAATACAACCTTACTTGAAGACAAATCCCCGACCCGAGTCCCGCGACGGGTCATCAGTCAAAACGGGGTTGACTAGATCTTAGTTTGACCAAACCGTTTGGTCAAACCGGCTAGAAACAGAGTCTTAGCCATCGAGGCTGGAACATAAGAATATCACATTCATTTCATGCTATTTCATTCTATTTCTAACATGTGAATTATTAATTCATACAAAAACCCGCTTGACTTTCATGTTATCCAAATAAACTAAAATCTCGTATTATAATTTCTAACATGTGAGAAATAATAATTTTATGAAAAACCTTTTTAATTAAATATTTTACTTATTAAACATTTTCCACTTGCTAAATATTACAAAACACGATAAAATAACAATCACTCAAAAACCGTCACAAGTCCAAGGAAGAGGACTCATGGGCTGATTTGGGCCGACATAACACGGGCCTGGACTGGGCCCACGGGCCTGGTTTGGGCCTGTTTTGAGACGACACTTTTAAACTCGTTTCTTAATATTTCCCGCATGCTTTAACATATTTAAAACCCGTCAAAACAACAACAAAACAATCTAGTATCGACCCAACCCACTAGCCCACTCACGGAACAGCCCAGACCGGACCTGGACCGGGCCTGAACCGGCCTGAACTGGCCTGGTTTGGGTCGGTTTTGCCAGCCACTTTACACGGCCACCCTAACAACAACACCCAATTCATTTCTAACATGTTCTAAAAATCAAACATCCATTTTAACAACCAATTCAACCATCATTCATACAAAAATCATGGTTATAAATAAATCATCCAAATTTGTCAAGAACACTAAACATATTAAAAATTCCATACAACATATAAATCATACTACTTATCATGTTACTACAAAAAAAATCATAAGTAACAATAATATAAACTAAAACTAAAGAAA
>JAIUZE010066339.1:0-111046 GCA_022085475.1 Heliosperma pusillum
TTCCACTTTGGGGAATGGAGCCAGCTTTCGTACTAGCCAACCCTTTGGTGGATCTCCTTAGGGTACTCATGTGGTTGTATCATGAGTCTTGGGTGCGATGGATCTTCGCATTTCTCTAGGTCTGCGCAGTCTAGGTTTAGGGTAGAGTTGTATCTTGGCCATGTTATTAGGGTAACCTCTGAGCTAAGATATGTGCTTTGGATCTGGGCCATGTTTTTAAGGTAACCGCTGAGCCTAGATGTGATGTGTGCTTGGTATTTGGGCCATGTCATTAGCGTGACCGCTGAGCCTAAATATTTAAGTATATCCTACCTCGTGGTATAGACTCGAGTTACAGAAGTCTTCTATTGACCGTGCTAAGAACTTCTGCCTGTTTGTAGAAGTATTGGTCTTTCATGTTTGTATGATTCTATGAATCTTAGAAGGTGAGATGCAAGCCGGCTAAGGTTGATAGAGTTTGGATTACGGATTGTTAACTGATTCACATGATATTATGTTTGATTAGGGTTTGAGTGTATCATGGCCATGTTAAAGGTAACCTCTGAGCTAGCATTACAGCTTCCTACCTCGAGTTATAGTTTATTATCGGTTTCACATGATAGCTTTCACATGCTAGGTTATTTGTTAGTTATCTGTTTCATCACATGAAAAGCATATCATATATGTTTAAGTTTTGTATTTTCCATATACATTGCTTTTATGTTATTCATGTTTTATTAAACTCGACATTTCGTGGCTGGGAGAACTCGGAGTTACTCCCCACTGACTGTGGCTTCCGTGTTTATATTTAATGCGGTCGAACAGGTTTGTGATGCATACTTTGGGTACATTGACGAGCTAGCGAGCGAAGTATTTACCTTGGACCTATATTCGGTTCTTAGATTGTATATTATTATACACTCTTTTATTTCCGTATTTATACGGGAGATATGTCTCCCGTCTTGTATAATTCTTATGTATAATATAAATTTTCTTTTGTAATGAACCTTTTTATTTACGACACCCTTCGTTATGTATTTAAATATATTTTTTTCTTTCCGCAAATTTGAGGGTGTCACAGGAGCAGCAGGAGGGTAGCCCGAGGGAGGATGCAGGCTTGAGGGAGAAGATGACTACTTTATTTGGGCTGGCAGTTCAGGATGTCGAGCCACCATATTATAGAAGTGGTGGGATGTCGACTCAGAAGTTGAGGGAGGTTGTGGAGACGGGTCGCCATGATGAGTCGCTGAGGGCGTACTTGATGTTGTTGGTTGGACAGACATTGTTCACGGACAAGTCTAGTGATAGGGTAGTGGCCCGGATGCTTCATTTGTTTGATGACTTGGATAGTTTTGGTGAGTATGCTTGGGGGGCTGCGACATTGGCGTACTTGTCCTGTCAGTTGGGTATGGCGTCGCGGAGAGATGGTCGTGGGCTTAGCGGTTGTTTGCCGTTGCTCCAAACTTGGATATATGAGTATTTTCCCCATTTCCGACCTCATGCAGGATACTATGTTGAGGGTAGACCAATGGTGGATGCTTGGTCACGGGTTCCTAGGTTTAAGGGGGAGGAGAAGATTCTAGATGAGCACCGTCAGAGGCTAGACGGGCTTAGGGCGGAGCATATCCGTTGGACCCCTTACGGTGTTGGTTCACATCGGTCTTGTAGGACATCGCTTTATTCGGGGTTGATTAGATTTCTTGATGTAGTAGAGCCATATCAGCCTGACCGTTTTTTGCGGCAGTTTGGGTATGTCCAGCCTATCCCGACCACCATGATTACTCCAGCTGTTGAGCATCGTCCGGCTTCACCGAAGTCGGGTTATAGGTTGTATTATGGAGAGTATCCTGATTTGGAGTGGGGGCTCCCAGAGGCTAGGATCGTTTTGAGAGACCGTTCACATCTGGTCGTGATGCCGTTTGACACGGTCGATCGTTACATGACATGGTACACGAAGTCCTCCCACCCGTATTTCTTTCCTCTTGGCCGTCGTACCAAGTTTTCTACGGTGCCTCTTTTGGATGAGCCTGAGTTCGGCAGAGCCCTTGCATGGAGGTTCTCACTTATCTACAGACAGCCTATTGAGCAGGCGATGGCATCGTGTGTAAATCGGTTGGTTACAGATATGGCCGACTACTTCACGGAGGACGACGACGACGATGACGTAGGACATGACGCCGTTTGATTATTTAGTTATGTTTTATTTTATTTGTATTGTGTTTCTACGGATTATTTTAGATTATTTTATGTTTGAATTATGTAATGGTACTTTTATTTTTATTATTATTATTTTATGTTTTGAATTATGTAATGGTATCCACTTTAATTTCCGTCAGCTTTATGTCTCCATTTTAATTTCCCTCAGCTTTATGTATCTACTTTATTCTAATGTTGTCAACGTCAATTTTATTTAATCAAAAATAAATTGAGATAAAAGAAGAAAAAATATGTAACGCCCCGAAAAACAAACATGCACCTCAAAATAGCTCTTTTTATTATTAATAATGGCAGCGGAATTACAAGGCGTCACCGCCGTATTTCCCCTTCGGAAAATACAAGGGTTTTACAATAAATATATAAATACACTTGAAAAATTAAAACTAAAAACTCTATTTAGTTGAATTATACATGTTATAAGTCTTATCTTCTATATGAAATCCTCACACTTGACCCTCCCCGATACTCGTACCTGAAAAAAATGAAAGTAACGGAATCAGCCAACCACATGCTGAGTATGACTCCGGTTGCCTCCACCGGCCTTAGGCTCTCATTTCACTATTTTATCTCTTTTATATCTCACATATAAATAATATGCCACATGAATATCATCCATTCATTTTTAAATAGACATGCACAACTGTCATATCAGCATGTAACATTCGTTTCACAATAATATATATAACGGTCTACCATTACTGAAGTGAGACACATTACGGAGTAATTACTCCCCTGGGCTAAGCCCTCCTCCATGTACACAGGACCATATACTTTTTTTTTTATGTAACCCCCTGGCACTTTCACCAGTAATAACCAGAACCGCAGTTCTCATATCATGGAGCCGTGCTCCCTTCCATGTACACAGGTTAAATTTGTAATGTCATCCCTCTCCTGTAATCGTATCCCGAATGCTACAATTGGCCAATTATACATTATAAAACAGTACCAGCATGGCAAACATTATAGCATATAGGACATAAATATAAGATAGACAAAATATAACGATCATAAGATGAAATTTACGATAAATATAATATAACCTATTATTTCTAACATCGTCTTATTTTAAGTTAAATATTACTTATATCGACGAACGGTCCCGAAATCATACAAGCATTATAACGGTTCTACTACAAAACTTACGAATAAAATAATATAAACAAGTACTTATACTATCCTCTTATTTTATTTATGTATAAGACAGTAACTAAATAATTATAACGACAAAGGGTCCCGAAGTCATACCTTACAACAAATGACGGATTAACGGATCCACTAATATTTACCATGTAACCGTGCATGATTCACTAAATAAGTGAATAATACAAGTAATGTATGTTTCTGCATGTACCTTTTTTTTTTACGTGGGATATGTATATGAGAGATGGCCTTTTATAGGCAAAATATGAAGTCGGCTTATATGATACAAGCATATCCTATGCTACGTGGTGAACGAGTGTGTGTTTACAAACTCAATTTCAAGTTTACTACTATCTACTAGCAATATGAAACTTAAGAGCTAAGTATACTTGACATGATATACTTATCTAGATAGTTAGTATATTGTTACTACTTACTAGGTAACTTAAGATAGTCTAATTACATAGATGAAAGCCAACAATTCACCATAACTTTAAATTAGCCGGGTTAAAATCCCATGTCTTAGCAATTTAGTATATTCCGGGCCAAATTACTCGTAACTGAAATTTAGTAGTATTAATGTATTATATATTTCGACAAATAACGTCATAAAAACTGGCTAGTAAAACCAATTCATGACAAATAAGATTCTTCGGGTCTATTTGAGTTAGTCATGCCTCGGAGCCGTTAGATCAAAGTCGTCTTTCTAATCGAGCTCGTTTTACCAGTAAATATTATAATATGTACTTGTTGTATTCTATTAGTACCCCATACTATTTAATACTATTTTTTTTTTCCGGGATATTACATTCTACCCTCCTTAAAATAAGTTTCGTCCCGAAACTTGAAAACGAAAAAAAAATGGAAAAGTTAACCTTTGGTTCCTCAAAACTCATGAAAGTTATAAGAATTTAATCAAATAAAAGTCTTTCAATCAGATGTATGAAATGAATAAAAACTGTATGTCTTATATATTGGAACGCATGAATTCCCGTCGCGAACAAGAATTCAAGTAATCCAATTCAATGACAAACTCAAAGTATGTGCTAGTAGGCGAGCGTTGAACCAGTTTATTAGACGTCTCCAATAACAAGTCTTTGCATCACACCAACCGCACAAATAAAAAGAAAGGAAACAAAAAGGAAAAGCTCATTTTCAATTTTTTTTTTCTTTCTAATGGTACACTCTTTTTTTATGAATAATAAAACTTTGAAAATACACAAATGACTAACTTGACTTAGTTAGAAATTTTCGTAACACGAGAAACCAGTTATCAAAACTTCGAAATCATGGGAATAACACCGGAAGCAAATGAGTGGAAAATAAGGAGTAGAGATCCTAAAACTAGAATGACCGATAGGAATGATATAAAACACTATAGAAAAGCATATTGAGTTTAAAATAACAGTGTAGCCTAACACGGTCACATTCTATATTATTAAAAGTTCTAACCCCAAAAGTCACGTACGACAGTACCTTCTTTAAGTCCATAAACGTTAATATCAAATTTTTTTTTTGTATAATAACCTCAAGAGTAATAACTTGTATTACTATTATATAGAACATAAGTTCGTTAACCAATTTCTTATATTATTTTATCTTCTAAGTATTGTCAATAACATATATCCAATGTTACTAAACTTAACATCTAGTTTTAATTTATTGAGACACATTTTTCTCTTATAGATTTTTTTTTATCGTTATCATATAATAATTATTACTTTAGTTAATATAATAAAAATTATAAGGCAATCATTAAATGTAGGATTAATTGCATAACAAATACTTTTAAAAATATTTAATTAATATAACATACTCAAGATATACTAGAACAAAAGAAACACAACATACGTATCATGGTTTCAAAAATATTTTATTCGTGGTTCTGACATTAATCCTCTTATAGAACTCATATGTTCATTTTATTTTGAAATTTAAAATTATTTTCCTCTATTGACCTCGCTCCAACAATTTATTAATTTCGCCTGATACTATTTGATACACACTACTTCTATTACGTTAATTTTAACATTTGTGTCAAATAACTATATTTAAGTGTCAAATTTGCTTATGAACATTATGCTTTTTAAGAGATAATTTACTTCAAATGACACGTTATAAAATTTTCATGAAATTGTTCTCCCCTTTTTCGATAAATCCCTGAAATTACGATTTATTATTACTAAATAAGTTCATGATTACTATTACCCTTTTTTTTTAGACTCTATTTCAAAGAAAATCTAATTTCAATTTTTTTTTTTAAATTGCCTTTAAATAATAATTCAATATAAGATTTAATTTAATGAGTATTTTTAATGTACGTTACCTAAAATATATACCGTCTCGTCTATGAGAATCTTAATTTCAACAATTTCTCACTTTAAACATTTGAATATGTTCCGACTATTTCATCATTATTCATAATCAAATTATTCATTTGTGAATAAAAACTGTTATCTTATCTTTACAGTCAATTAATTTCAAATTTCATTCTACAATGCATTAGTTTTTTTTTTTAATTAATTAGATCACTAATAGTTTTTACAATAATGCAGCTTTTTACAATTTCAAGCTTTTCAATGTAATTTCTAATTCTAATTATCTTTGGACCCCTAGAACAATTCGCATTCTTTGTCTGTATTGCAATATCCAGTGTAACACTACTTGTTAAAACTTAATTATCTTATCATAATGCTAAGCTATACATACCAACATCTATAACTAACATAATGAAACTTTTTATTCTTCACCCCACCATTCTGAATATTAATTACTCTTATAAGATATCAACCCCATTATCGTAACATTAATATTAAATGTTTTGTAATTTTCTCTATTAAACGTATATGATGATCATAAATTTTCTTCTAACATAAATTTAAAATTACTTCCTTCTACCCAATTATAAATGTATATTTATTTTAACGTTTTCTTAACTTTTAATTTGAGATATAATCATTAACATAAATTAACATTCAAATTTTATTACATTTACTTGCTAATAACAATATAGAATTTTCTTAGAACCAGTTTTAAACATTTACACTAACCGAAGTTATTTATACATACCATCCTTCAACCCTAAACCAAATATAAGACTCTATCTTTACATTATATGTAATTTATGCCTAGATCTTACCAACTTGATTGGGTCTTAGTGTACGTAAATTTTAAAGAAATCACATTGTAAAACTAATCACATATTTAATAGTACACATAAAATAATCTCTTGTTCCGTATCTGGTTCTTGTTAGTTTCTTTTCAAGTATGAAAATAATTTTGATCTTCCTTAACATAAGTATTGTCCTAAAGTTAACTTAATTTTAAATTAGCTTACTTTAGAAAATAAATACTTGATACTATATGCAGAAAGCATATAAGTTATGACTCAATGGTACACAACGACCTAACAACGTAAATAAATAACAATACTTATTTAAGATCTACCCGACCTATATCTACCCACTCTCTCTTAGTCAATTTCTATTTTATTTTAGTTATCTTTACTTCTTAAAATATTTTAGTCCTAGAATATTTCACCCCACTAAACGTATGGCCGAAGGCTCAACACGCGGTTGTAGGGTTGCTCTGATACCATTTTGTAACGCCCCGAAAAACAAACAGGCACCTCAAAATAGCTCTTTTTATTATTAATAATGGCAGCGGAATTACAAGGCGTCACCGCCGTATTTCCCCTTCGGAAAATACAAGGGTTTTACAATAAATATATAAATACACTTGAAAAATTAAAACTAAAAACTCTATTTAGTTGAATTATACATCTTATAAGTCTTATCTTCTATATGAAATCCTCACACTTGACCCTCCCCGATACTCGTACCTGAAAAAAAATGAAAGTAACGGAATCAGCCAACCACATGCTGAGTATGACTCCGGTTGCCTCCACCGGCCTTAGGCTCTCATTTCACTATTTTATCTCTTTTATATCTCACATATAAATAATATGCCACATGAATATCATCCATTCATTTTTAAATAGACATGCACAACTGTCATATCAGCATGTAACATTCGTTTCACAATAATATATATAACGGTCTACCATTACTGAAGTGAGACACATTACGGAGTAATTACTCCCCTGGGCTAAGCCCTCCTCCATGTACACAGGACCATATAATTATTTATGTAATCCCCTGGCACTTTCACCAGTAATAACCAGAACCGCAGTTCTCATATCATGGAGTCGTGCTCCCTTCCATGTACACAGGTTAAATTTGTAATGTCATCCCTCTCCTGTAATCGTATCCCGAATGCTACAATTGGCCAATTATACATTATAAAACAGTACCAGCATGGCAAACATTATAGCATATAGGACATAAATATAAGATAGACAAAATATAACGATCATAAGATGAAATTTACGATAAATATAATATAACCTATTATTTCTAACATCGTCTTATTTTAAGTTAAATATTACTTATATCGACGAACGGTCCCGAAATCATACAAGCATTATAACGGTTCTACTACAAAACTTACGAATAAAATAATATAAACAAGTACTTATACTATCCTCTTATTTTATTTATGTATAAGACAGTAACTAAATAATTATAACGACAAAGGGTCCCGAAGTCATACCTTACAACAAATGACGGATTAACGGATCCACTAATATTTACCATGTAACCGTGCATGATTCACTAAATAAGTGAATAATACAAGTAATGTATGTTTCTGCATGTACCTTTTTTTTTACGTGGGATATGTATATGAGAGATGGCCTTTTATAGGCAAAATATGAAGTCGGCTTATATGATACAAGCATATCCTATGCTACGTGGTGAACGAGTGTGTGTTTACAAACTCAATTTCAAGTTTACTACTATCTACTAGCAATATGAAACTTAAGAGCTAAGTATACTTGACATGATATACTTATCTAGATAGTTAGTATATTGTTACTACTTACTAGGTAACTTAAGATAGTCTAATTACATAGATGAAAGCCAACAATTCACCATAACTTTAAATTAGCCGGGTTAAAATCCCATGTCTTAGCAATTTAGTATATTCCGGGCCAAATTACTCGTAACTGAAATTTAGTAGTATTAATGTATTATATATTTCGACAAATAACGTCATAAAAACTGGCTAGTAAAACCAATTCATGACAAATAAGATTCTTCGGGTCTATTTGAGTTAGTCATGCCTCGGAGCCGTTAGATCAAAGTCGTCTTTCTAATCGAGCTCGTTTTACCAGTAAATATTATAATATGTACTTGTTGTATTCTATTAGTACCCCCATACTATTTAATACTATTTTTTTTTTCCGGGATATTACAAAATAATACATAAATATCCATCAATTACACAAGTACAACAGTCAAGACTTATCCCTTCTTGTGCGGCGCACTCTAGGTGTCGTTCCCATACATGTATGCCAGTTTTCGAAATTTGTCTTGTACAAATCTTCATAGTGTGCAACATTTTGTTCTCTATACCCCGCCCAAGTCATCTCTATTGGAGGCATTGGAACTTCTTGAGGTGGTCCACTACAATGCAACCGCATCCAATGTTGGTGGTGATTTAAAATCCACAAAACACCATATGGGACCGGACTTTGAGGACAACTTCTTAAAGGCAAAAATGTACTACATTGCCATGTACTCGGACTAGACGGGGCCTTACCTATGACACAAATTGGCCAGTTAAACAACGATGCGAAAACATATAAATCAACGTCATGCATCCAATGTTCTTGACCACAACCGGTGTTGTTGGAAAATTCAATGCGCCTCAAAGTGTTGTCAAACATAGTAAAACCATTATTTGTGACGTAGGCCGCATCAAAATAATCCTTGTACACCTCAAAACCCCTAATCTCTCGAGCACAACATTCTCGCATCACTAGATGGTCAGTTTCTTGACCCCGGGCAGCATGAGACAATACTCGAAAACCACAATGACCATCATCACCTACATCCACCCAACCATAAAAAAACACCACATCTCCTCCGGGACCCCCCATCTTTTGTTCCAGCTTGACAAAGGACCCCTAGTGTAAGCCAATTCCAAAGGTGCACCGACCCTCTCCTCATTAAAATCACCAACTGTTGTTTGTTGAGCGGTCGTCGATCCATCTGAACCAGGTGTCCCAAACTTTCTCTTTACATGTTCAAAAAATGACTTGTTCCTAGTAGTAGATCCTCTTGGTCGACCATTGGGGTTTTCTCTAATAGGGGGTGGCAATACGTACTCGTCTTCCGGATGAAGAAAGGTTCGCATCTTCTCAATGAAAGATCTCTTACTTGCCGGATCACTACTCCTCATTTCATTGACGAGCTCTTCAAAGGCATCATTATCGTTTTTCGGCATTGTGTCATCATTGCCATACTCCAATGTCCTCCAAAATGAATGAACTTGATCAAGGTGAACTCTCTCACCATTGTTTTTCAAACAAACCAAGAGACAAACACAAGGTAAGCCATGAGTAGTTCTTAAAGCACAACCGCATCCATTTACCAACCCGATCCCTAACTCAATTCCCCTCTTAGTTTCATTTTCAACAAATAAAACAAATGAGATGTATGACGAGGTTTACTTCTTGACTCCTCGAGCTCTTTTCTTATTTTGGAGTGTTGTCCTTCAAGCATAGAATGAATACGGGACCACATAGTATCAAGGGTTAGGCTAAAACTTTTCAACCAAGCCTTCAAAAGAGAATGAGAGGACTCCACCCGGGAAGTAGCCGTGTTTCCAAGATGGAAATACCGGTTCGTGTAGCATAATACGAACCCTGTTGAGTACGGGCCCCATGTTTTCGCCGCATAAGTCGCCACTACCTTCCAATTTTTACAAAAGGCGACCCAACGCAACTCGTACTCTTCCTTGGTAGTAGCATTTATCACTCCATTCCAACCATGCTCTTCATTGCACATGATATGCTTTGTGCGCCACTCATGCTTTGACCACGATTGTGCTTTGCTCTCAACAACACGGTTCAAGTGCCAACGACACAACAAGTGAGGTGCAAGAGGATAGACGGACCGTAGAGCCGCGATCAAACCCAACTCCCGATCAGTGACAAATGCTGAAACAGATGCTTCGGTGAACTCGAGAAGCATACCCAACTTCTTCAATAACCATTTGTACCCATCTTCCGACTCAGAAGGAATCAATACACAAGCAATTAAGAATGAAGATCCACATGGTGTGACACCAACAAGCTCAACGAGTGTCATCTTGTACACATTGGTCTTGTACGTCGAATCAATAAGCACAACATGTGGATAGGTACGAAACAGCTTCACGGCTTCCGGATGAGACATGGAAACATGAGAAAGCTCACATGTCTCGGGATTCTTCTCATGTCAATGCACATATTTCGCTTCTACAGCTAAGGACAACATTTGTTGAGCGGGATTTCGATTCCCTCTCATTTCACGCCTAAGCTTGGTTGTCTCACTATATATTTGGGTGCTTGAGGGTTGCGGTTTTTCCGGGATTCTTTGATGAAGACCGTTTTTAATATCTCTCGGGGGAATCGAGGCCCGGACTTGTTGTTTCACATACTCTTTCTCTTCTTCAGTTAAACCCGCAAAATGCCAATGTCCATCCTTGTACTTTACCAACTTGTGGTTGTGCTTCCCATAACCATCGGCGATCACAATGTTCCAAAGTATTATGGGTTTATCTTTGAAACCCCGAAACTTGTTTTGCACGGCTCGAATACGAAATTTGCAATCACATTTAGGTGAACCGGATTTTTTCCAAGGATTATCGGGATCATACTCTCCCGGTGGCCTCCCGTACCTAGAACAACGCAAATATGAAGATAACAAGTCGGGTTCGCTACGGTTTTTCGCTCCATTAGTTGCTTTCACCAATGCAAACCCATTATCAAACGCTATCTCTTGGGCCCAATCAAACGCTTCGTCACGAGTCTAAAAAACTATTTCCGTCACAAATAAAGGGTTGAAATTGAACCCATTATCGACAAATTTCTCAAATGAACCCTGTTTACAAGCGAAAATTACATTAAAACTTAATTAAACCGTGCGAAAACACGAGAAATTACACGAAAACACGAAAATACGCAAGTAAACTTCAAAAAAACGTTGAACCACTAGTTCAACGTCCACTGTAGACGTTGAACACTATACATAACGTCTAACCTAGACGTTGATATGGGGTGTCAACGTCTAGGACAGACGTTATACATAGATCATAACGTCCATATTGGACGTTGATGAAGGGAACAAACGTCCACTTTGGACGTTGATCATTGTTGGCAACTTCCAGTTGATATGGGGTATCAACGTCTGGGTGGGACGTCAACATTGCTTATCAACGTCTATATTGGACGTTGGTTCCCCATATCAACGTCCAATGTAGAGTTGCCTACCCTAAATCGTCCAAAAATCATATCAATATTCATGAATTCGACATAAAAACTATAAATCGACTTCAAAAGGGTGTTCAAGAATCAACAAATGTCATAGGCTCGTAATGGAACACTAACAAAGAAAGCCATAATTGTATTATTCAACATATAATGCAATGGAAAACTAAAGAAACAAAACAAAAATTACGTTAAAGAGTTTGCATAACGTACCGATGATTCATTGTCCGCCATTGAATACCGTTTAATTTTATATGAAAACCGTCTTTCAAATTTTTGTGGAAGTAGTTTAGATTAGTTTATGAGGTTTTAGAATTTTAGAGAAAAAGTTAGAGAGAGGAAGGAGAGAAAAGGGTAATAGTGTTTTTTTTTTAAAAAAACGTCGACGATGTTTTATCAAACGTCGACGATGTTTCGCAGCCCCCTTTACAAATTCACATGAATTCTAATATCATGTGTTTTATGACTTCCTAGGCAATACAAATTCCCACATGCAATCAAACGACTCCATAAGGAAAGTTATTGATCTTGATTCTTATTCATTATTGGGTCTTTTGTCAAATAACACCTAACATTTAGGCCTTTTAATTTGTAAATCTGGTACCTAATGTTTTTCTTTTTGCCCAACATTGATATTGTTGACCCAGGTTCCCTCTAATCTCAATTTATCCATCTATTTTTCCTCCATTTTAACATCTTCTCTATTTTCCTCCACAATAACCTTAATTACATTATCATATAGTCTCTTCACCTCTTCTTTGTGGATGAATGAACGCATCCTATTGCAAAATTGATAATAGAATGATTAAAAAACAGAAAGCGCAATAAATAAACAATAAATTTGATATCAAAATTTCATTTTTAATCATGATTACAACATCGGTGCAAGAGTAGTTATTAAATTAGGGTTAATAAGACCAAATAGATAACTAAAAGCTTAGTGGTCCTACCTGCAAGGTTTACTACCTGTGGGGGCCAAAGATAAATGACTTAATCTGGCATGTTCTATACCAGAATAAAAAAACTCAAGCCCCTTGAGGAAAGCTAAATATTAGGGATTTTTTACAAAATTAATGAAAAATATAACACCTTTGATTAAAAAATCGGGGTTTTAATAAGTAATATTAAAGAGAGATAGTAATACCTTATTGATTATACAAGTATAAAGAAGACACAGTTAATTTATTAGTATTAACAAGTGAACAATTCATATAAGCATTTTCCGTTAGGTCAAGACAGTAGTTTGACTTTTTTTAACGAAAATGCTAGTTTGGTGTCATAAGACAAAAATTGATAAATGTTAGGTGCTTTTGGGCAAAAAGAAAAACATTAGGTACCAGATTTACAAAAGGCCTACATATTAGGTGTTCTCTGCCAAAAAAACCCTTAATTATTACTTGTATTTTTTTGTTCCAACAATTGGCATTTAGCATGTTAAATTGGTATTTGGTTAGTACTCCGTATATTTTTCGTACGCACTCCTTCTCAATAAGTAACATTAATAAGCTTGTTTATAAAATTAATAATTGTTTTTTAGTAAGTAAAAAATAATGTTCTCACTTATAGTTTTATTTGTTAATTTTTCTTGCAAAGTTATTGTTGATGTTATGTTGAGTACATATTAGAAACAAGCATTTTAAAAAACACAAATTCTTATTTCAGACGGACTAATTCCGTCTGAAAAATAAGACGGGATTATGTTGCCACTTTTTGATAAAATGTAACCACAGCTTATATCAACTTGTTTTTAATAATGGTTACATCTAACTGTAAAGTGGTTACAAAATCTCGTCTTATTGCTTCAGACCAAAATGGTCCGTCTGAAGCAAGACCAACTGTTTAAAAAAAGGTTGTGTCCTCGTTACTTATTTTAGTCCTACTGTGGCATTATATAATTTATTTTTAATATAACTAGATGGAGTTTTATCAACATAATAACTAGCTTTAAACCCGTGCAAATTGCACGGGTATGTTGTTTCAATTTTGTTAATATAAAGTTTTAGAGTTATGAAGTTATATTTAAGATTTTAAATTTGAATTATAAATTTCAATAGTAATTAGAGTAAATGATGCTCTAGTGTCAATTAGCCGAATAGTTGTGGTATTACAATATTTTCACTTGTTAGCTAAATTTGAGTTTCTACTTTTTCTTATTACATGGGTTAGTTTATTAAAACCCGGTTGAATAGTTGCTGACCCGTGCAAATTATTTAGCATGTCTCGTTTAGTTAAACTTGTCTATGTTTTTAGGACCTTTGCATGAGAGAAAATGAAATTTTTATTACGTACATAATTAAAATGAAAATTTTGGCCCGATTTAAATAGTTGTAGACCTCCACAAATGGTTACACCCAATTTTAATTTAATAAAATTCGTGCAAGTTTTTTAAAGGTATTCAATAAATAATTAAATTAATTAACAAACAAACAAACAAACAAATTATTTATAAAGTGGGGGTATAAGTTACTCCGAGGAACGGGTATACACTAAGTCACGGGTCAAATCACCCCTAAACAAACCTTATAAACCAAATTCTCATATAAGACATGCATTATCTGTTTTAAACTTAAGACGGTTTAAATATATACAAATCACCCCACTTATTGTTTAGAAAATACCAAAAAAGTTATCTTTATTACCATTATATATTAGTATTTGACCTATTTTAAACTTAATACATATAGTACCCGTGTCCGTGTCCGTGCCCGTCTTAAGTAAGACTTAAGAACCTTAATTGTCTTCATCTAAAAACTCGAAAGCCTTCTAACCCCGCGTTTATAACCATTACACCATATTACCTGTCATGTCCACCTTCAAAAAGTTGTTACTACCCAAAATATCGTTCATAAATCAAATATAAGCCTATTTGCTCTCTCTATCTTTTCATAAATTTATCGCCATATGTACATGATTTATAAATATATAGTTACGTAATTATATCAAATATACTTTTCATGGGTTCAAAGATGTTGTTAAGGTTTCTATTTGCAGCTGATTCACAATTACTATACATTTTTTATTATTCATATATGTTTTGCATGTACCCAATATAATTGTCAGATAAATAAATTCTAAACATTTTTTTTTTGCAAATTCTGATTCTTCTAATTATCAAGTTCAATAAAAGACTAAAAATTATAAAAATTATCTAATCATATAGTATTTCTAAATTTTAAATTCATGTAAATAGTTTATAAATCGTTACGAAGTAAAATGTAAAATTTAAATGTAATTTGCTTATTGAGTACAAAAATATTCAGTGCTTTTATTTACGGGGTACCCTTATTTATGTAATGTTAGTTTCCAAGTAAATAATTTGCAAAGAAAATGTTGACTTTTCAACTTTCTACTTTTATGCTAAGCTTGACACATAGGATTTGGGGTTGTTACTTTCATAAAGAAGGATATTATTAAATTAAATGAACTGTGACGAAATTGAAGCATTTTACTAGTCGTTGCCATTGTATTATTATTCAATACATACAAAATTACTCGTATTTGATAACATATCAATAATTCAAAAAAGTTAAAGATAAAAAAAAGGACTCGTATATTTTATGTTACCCTAAAATATTAAAATGTATATTTCAATTGTACATATTTGAGAATTAGACAATAAAATACAAATAAATTATTAGGTGATTAGTAAGCTTGATAGAAAAAGATAACCTTATGAATCACTAAAATTATAGGGGAATGATAATGTCACTCAAAAATTCTTAATGCCAATCACTTTTGTGAGACCATTGTATTTACATTAATTTAATCATGTACTCACAAAATTGAGTAATGCGAGAATTCCTAGTGGAATTAGTGCCGCCTAAATGAAATAAATGAAAGTAATAAACTAGTAAAAGAAAACCAGAATAAAACCCAAATTAATTAAAGACTAATTTGACCTTAAGAAAGTTGCTCACTGAAAGAACCCATTTTGACCTTTTAATTCATGATCTTATTACTTCCTAGTTCCTACAAATTATTACTCATAAAATACTATTCTAATATTCTTTTTATTTTATTTTTTGGTGTGTGAAATGGTTAGGTCAATGGTAGGGCTTACACATTTTAAGGTCAAGGCAGACCACATACTTCATTGAGGATTTAAAGTGGTGTTTACAGATTGCATACCAACAGAACTATATTTTAACTCAATAGGAATCGAACCCCTGAATTCATGGTCAGGAGGCGGACTCTTTTTACCAATGGGGCTAACCGTTGTTGGTAAATATTACCCTAATATAGAAATGTAAACAAATTAATAAAATATCCTAAAATGAAAATGATAAACAAATGACTGGTATAAAGTGACTCCAAACATAATAAAACGAGACCGAATGTCGAGTTATATTAGACTGACTAAAGAAGAAAACATGTCCAGATAGACATTGTCAATAATGGGATGAGATCGAAATGATACCTATCGGAAGTTATATATTCTTCTCTAGAACGTTGTTTTGATGTAAGAAGGGGCAACAAGTTAGGCCTTAAAATTGACGTGCATCTCCAGATTTGTTAGTTACTCGTACTTAGTTAGGCATAGTTAATTAGTTATTTATTGATTTATTCATTAGCTCTACATATCTGCAAGTTATGTAGACGTTTTCCAGCCTAATTTAATTCACTTGGTAGTATTTGACCCGTCTTAAACTTTAGACATATAGTATTCATCTTAAGGAAGACATACTATATTTAATTAGCTATATGTAGTACGTAGTAGACCTTAATCCAAATATGAAGATAACCGTGGTATCTGAAGTAGACGTTAGTTAGTGACTCATCAATTACATGCATTAAGTAATAACAACAATATTTGCGTGTTTAAACATACGGGCCATGGTACGATGCAATACCGCAATGTGCAAGGGCATTGTACACATAAGTCGAGGTGGCACGACGATATTATAGGGTTAGCCATTTTAAGAGTTTGGGAAAATGGATGCATATTGAGTATTGAAATGAAAAAAAGTTATAAGGTTAATCTTAATAATAATTTATCCCCAAAAGTGTACATAGTTTAAATTATACGAAGTAAAGGAAAGATGACCTTTCTTCTAGACTAACAAATTATACATCGTTGTCAGGTTGTGTATTGTTCTATGTATAGTCTAAAACTACGTGGAGTATTGAAAAATGAACATTTTATAGTAGTGTTCAAATTATGTTAAAAGTGGCAAGTTTTGGTAAGCCGTTATTCTTAGTAGTACTCCGTAATAACTAATGATCACTTTTTAACATAAAATAATTACTATTTATCATAAAATGCTTACTTTTTATATAATATCATGGTACCGTACAAGCATGGATGTACTTCATAACTTCAACAACATTATTTGAACTACATATAAGTATGTAAGTGTGAAATTTACTAATCAAAACCTACAGGTCTAAAGACTTGAAAACTTTTGTCTTTGACCTTGTAGAAATCAAACACAATAGTGCATAAAAGTAGCTTAGAAGTTAGAACTACATCTATTGTAAGGAATAATATCTCTTCGCCAACTATGTGCATTCCTAATTATCTTCCGTGTTTATACTCGACTCGAATGCAAATCTAAATCAGATGATACAAGACAATTCCGTTGCATTAATAGCTAAAATCATTATCGTTTGTTTAATAATGATGTTTTAACTACAGTATTATTCCACAATTATTAATATATCCATTTACTTTATGTTGGCAAAAACCTAAAAGCAAAAAAATAAACAAACAATGCACCAGCCGGGAATCGAACCCGGGTCTGTACCGTGGCAGGGTACTATTCTACCACTAGACCACTGGTGCTGTGTTGCTAAATTACTACGCGAATATGTGATAGAATGTATATCAGTTTTACACTTTTGTTTGAACCTCGAGTATCAAAGTTTTTTAGTTTATCACAATGTTTTCGAAATTAAATGTTTATACATATGAATTAGAATGAAAGTTACTATACGATTATTGCTATCAAATTTTGTTTGTGTAAATCGAAAGAATTATGCCTCATGTTTTCTCTATTTTCCTTGTGGCACGAGGAATGATATTTGTTAGTCTTTGGCAACGGTAAAATTTTTTCCCTCTCTAATAATAACCATGAAGTGGCGAGTTATTTTACAAAAATTTATAGGAGACATTTTTATAACTTGATACATTGCACACATTATTAAGATGGAAAATCACAGACACGCCAATATGTTATGTTAAAAATTGAAGTTCGTTAAAAATGCAAATTTAAATGATTTTTCTATAGAAATAATATAGCATTATTTTTATCAAATATTTAACAGAATGAATAGTAATGTTAACTTTTGGAATTCACAGGAATCACAGACGTTAATATAGAATGCCTCATATACAAAATTTAACCCAACAGATTAACATTCTTGTATCAAACATGAAATAAGTATATAAAAAAAATTAATTCAAACAATATGCAAGTGTGGAGGGCAAATGGAACCCCCACTTGTCCTCCCACTTGCATATTGTGAGAGAGACACTATCCATTTTCAGTTTGTGACGGAAAGTGTACGTTTTTAGTGAGACGAGGTGAGTCTGACATAGCAAAGTGAAGGGTTTGGATTCCAAGTACCTAAGAGGGGGAGGGGTGAATTAGTTAGGTACCACTTTAAAATTTTCAACTTAATCTTTATTGATTAAAGAAAGTTGATAGTTGTTTAAGAAGAACAAATGAATACACTAAATGAACAAGGTTATCAAGAGTGTATTGCTAAATTATAAAGTTGCTGTAAAGTGAAAGTTACAGTGAGTCTGACTGTTACTTGTTCGTTTTAGCAGATGAGGTAAAGGCTACAATACGAAAGTAACAGTATCCGAGACTGTTGCACTGAACAGAAATGCGAAACAAACGAGTAAAGAAAAGTTCAGCAGAAATAAAACAAACAAGAGATTAACACAGGAGTTTTGAATTGGTTCAGCCACTTGAAAGGCCTACGTCCAATCTTCTTCTTATTGATTCAATTAAGTAATCTACTCCGACTACCTAAGACCCTTACAATAAAAAGGACCAACAACCTACTCCGGTTGCGAAATGAGTTTAAGACTACTCCGTCTCAAACTCGACTCTTTATCTAAGAAAGTTACAAGATCAAATTCCCTGATTTTGTTCTTGTGAAAAGAACGAAGGCGAATTCATTAAGATCTAACTATTCTAGATAGAAGAGTACAATACTTAAGGCAACAGTTGTCATGTCTGTGACTTTTGAAGACTTTGAAGAATTTTTGCAAAGATTAAAAGCTTAAAACTTTGATGAGTTACAAGATCAAATGTGTTGTTTTCTCAGGAAAGTCTTGAGCAAATGTGAGATGAGTGCCTTCATATTTATAGAGAAGGAGATGATTTGAATTGATTAAATAATTCTTTTTGAGAGAGTCAATTTTTCAAGCAAAGAAACAAAGGAGTTGTAGTGTATAGAAGGAAGTGCACATGTTATAAACATCAAAGTGTGAATAGAAATGTGCAGCTAGACCTACAACTTCTCTGATCTTCCTGAACAAACAAACAAGTTAGGACAAGAGGATTTAGGAAGAAAGAGTCAAGCCATCCTTTTGCAAAGAAGAAATAGTCTTATGCTTTTTACGGAAATTGTTTTGGAAAGATTCCCTTGCCTTCTTGTTTTCTTTCAAACCATTTCATTCAATGTTTCAAACCATTTGAAGATCATTTCCAGGTAAAATAGATTGAAAAGTGAAGATTTGAAATTGATCTATAAAAGAGACGACAGACATAAGCAACAGTAACGTGCACTGTTGCTGACCTGTTGAGGCAACAGTCGTACGTACTGTTGCAGTTGCAAGTATAGTATTCTTCTATCTTTACAATTAGATGACTCTTTACAACTCGATTTTTCTCGGGCATTCAACACTTCATCAACTCTTCATCAACTCTTGCTTGGAGATTAGTCTTACTTGGAGATTCATAATTTTCCTGAAAACTTAACTAAGAGGCACATATTAATTAGGCATGTCATCATCAACAAACTAGCTCAACAAATTCCCCCTTTGATGATGACAAGCCTTAAAAACACATAATCCTAAAATTAGGTTCCCCCTAAAAAGGTCGGTCCAAAGCAAACACTTTCAACGACTACACACATAGAAAGATGACAATAATAAGCATATGGCAAACAAAACCAAGAGAGTTAGATAACAAGATAATTCTACTAGGCAACAAGCAAGAGTTAATCAATGATATGCTCATCTAGTGTGTGTTTTTTCATTTCCCCCTCTTGACATCATCAAAAGGGCAATGATACTCTCCTCGGACACAAATTACTCATGCACAACATATCATAAAAACCGCACTAAATAGGCTATAATGGTAGTTTCAACAAAACAAAGGTTTAACAACAAGGTTAACCAAGTTCAACAAGACCAAACATAGTTTAATAGTACACCACTATAGAAGAAAAGACAAGTTTAGGCTATGTGGTGAAGGGCAAAATGAGGTAGGGTACTTGGTCCCTAGGCCACCTAATCGTACCGTCATTGGTACTAGGTGGGTCTTTCGCAACAAGCTTGATGATTCTGGAGAAATCGTAAGGAACAAGGCTAGACTAGTGGTGCAAGGTTACAACCAACAAGAGGGTATTGACTATGATGAAACCTATGCACCGGTAGCTAGACTTGAGGCCATACGATTACTCATTGCTTTTGCGGCTCACAAGGGCTCTGATACCAATTGAAGGGTTTTTAATTTACACCACCAAGGCAAAAGGGCATCATCCAAGTCAAGTGATAAAACATGTTTAAGCATTGTCTTCACCATTGTCTTCACCACCACCCACATCAATCCCTTTGAATAAGAAGCCCACTTTAAGCATTTTGGATGTGGTGTAGTTTACACCCCCAAGCTTCCCTTTACTAACTTTCAACATCATTTTCCCTCAATTTTCCATGTGATCATACAATCCTTGCGATTCCACACTTTCTTGCAACAAACATCCTTTGGCCTTAAGCATGATCGAAATCGAAATTCCAAAAGTCGAGCTTTTTTTTTTTTTTTTTTTTTTTTTGGTCAATCCTTCAGTTTATTGGACAAAGTGGCAGATCTTGTGAGTATAAGATTATGGAGGCTGATCTTGCATTAACTTTGGCAAATAAGTAACTGGACGTCACATTCACTTGGACCGTTGCATAGACCAGTCTGTATGTCACATTCAGTGGGACTGTTGCATAGACCTGAAGGATTTCATTAGCCCTTTTTGTGCCGGCTTGAACTTTCTTGCGGATCAATGAGGCCATTTTGAGCAAGATTTGGTTTTGATTCTTTGAGTGGTTGTAGAACACAAGGGGACTCGGAAACAATGGGCTTATCGAGTGAAGAACAAAAAGGGAATTGGTGGATTCAAGGGTATTTATGATGATGAGTTTGATTTAACAGTGAAGGGTTTTATTTTTGAGGGGTAAGTATCCTTTGATTATGGTAGGTGTAATTATCAAACATTGAGTGGTCAAGTTGGTTGAAGTACCATTAAAAACATAAGTGTGCAGGTTAATTATAATAAATCATGACACAAATAAATTAGAATAAAGAAGAGTATACTTACATGCCAATTCTCGTCAATCATGCAAGGGATTAGATACACACACAAGAATCACATACAATTAATTAAACCAATTTCTAAACGAAGTTTCTCAAATTGTTCTCTTGCTAGTGGTTTCGTAAAAATATCCGCTATTTGATCTTCGGTTTTGCAAAAAATAAGCTTAATATGTCCTTTCTCTACGTGATCACGAAGAAAGTGATGACGAATCTCAATATGCTTAGTCCTAGAGTGTTGAATGGGATTTTTGGAAATGTTTATGGCACTAGTATTATCACACATAATAGGAATAGAGTCATAAATCATACCAAAATCTTGAAGTTGTTGACGTACCCAAAGAAGTTGTGAGCAACAATGAGCGGCACTAACATATTCGCTTTCGGCCGTTGAAAGAGCTACCGTATTTTGTTTCTTTGAACCCCGTGAAACGAGACAAGGTCCAAGGAACGTGGCAATCCCGGAGGTGCTCTTTCAGTCCACCGTACATTCCGCAAAGTCGGCATCGGAAAATCCTACAAGATCAAGGGGACAATACAACGGATACCACAAGTGGAGATGTTGGGTTCCAATCAAATATCGAAGAATTCGTTTGACGGCTTTGAAATGGGATTCTTTAGGATTTGATTGGAACCGAGCACATAAACAAACGCTAAAGAGAATGTCGGGACGACTAGCGGTTAAGTAAAGAAGAGATCCAATCATACCTCTATACACCTTGTCACTAACATTTTTGCCGTTCTCATCCTTGTCCAACTTGGACGTAGATACCATAGGTGTAGAGTATGATTTAGCATCCGTCATCCCAAATTTCTTAAGCATTTCTTTAATATACTTTTGTTGATGAATTAGGATTCCTTCTTTAGTTTGTTTAATTTGAAGTCCAAGAAAGAATCCTAGATCACCCATCATGCTCATCTCGAATTCCGATTTCATTAATTCGGAAAAATACACACAAAGAAGCTCATTAGTTGCACCAAATATAATGTCATCGACATATACTTGCACAATCAACAGTCCATCAGACTGTGACTTTATGAACAAAGTTTTGTCCACGGATCCTCTTCTAAACCCGTTTTCAAGTAGGAATTTTGACAATCTATCATACCAAGCACGAGGTGCTTGTTTTAAACCGTAAAGAGCTTTGTCCAACTTGAAAACGTGATTAGGAAAATCATTATCCATAAAGCCCGGGGGTTGCTCAACAAAGACATCCTCTTCCAAATAGCCATTTAGAAAAGCGGTTTTAACATCCATTTGGAAGAGTTTAATGCCCTTGTGAGCCGCAAAAGCAATGAGTAATCGTATGGCCTCAAGTCTAGCTACCGGTGCATAGGTTTCATCATAGTCAATACCCTCTTGTTGGTTGTAACCTTGCACCACTAGTCTAGCCTTGTTCCTTACGATTTCTCCAGAATCATCAAGCTTGTTGCGAAAGACCCACCTAGTACCAATGACGGTACGATTAGGTGGCATAGGGACCAAGTGTCATACCTCATTTCTCTTGAATTGATTAAGTTCTTCTTGCATTGCAATTACCCAGTCAGTAACAGTCAGAGTGACTGTTACATTGGCAGATTCAATCTGAGAGAGAAATGCATTATGTGCACAGAAGTTGTTGAGAGATGCTCTTGTTCTTATTCCAGATCTGATGTCACTTGTCAAATTTGACAAAGGGTGTGAGCTTTGATGTTTCCATTTCCTTGGCACGAAGGGGGTTTCTTCCCTTTCAGCAGCAACAGTATGAGTGACTGTTACTTCCTGGTCAGATGTTGATCCTTCATCAGAGTTGGAGGACTCTGCCTGTTCAACAGTCAGTGGGACTGTTACAATCTGAGAGGAAGAAACAGCAGCAGAGTTGTTGTTGATTCCCCCTGAGTTGATGTTGTCTATAGCAGGCAACAGTCTCTCCGTGTGTTGCTGATCAGTGTTATTTGAGTTGTTCAAGGTTTCTTCTTGATTAATCACAAAGTCTTCTCGCACAAGCCCAATCTCGAATTCATCATCATCCTCATCAATTTGTATTTGCTCAAAGAGACTAGATTCATCAAAAATGACATGTACACTTTCCTCAATCAACATAGTCCTCTTGTTGTAAACTTTATAGGCCTTGTTATGATTAGAATAACCAATAAAGACCGCTTTATCACTACGTGGATCAAATTTACCCAAATTGTTTTTACCATTGTTGTGAACAAAACATTTGCTACCAAAGCATCTAAAGTATGAAATGTTGGGCTTTCTTCCACGTAGTAATTCATATGGTGTTTTATTGAGTAGACTTCTTACCATGACTCGATTGTGAATATAGTAAGCGGTGTTTACCGCTTCGGCCCAAAAGTTTCGAGGAAGCTTACTACACAATAACATGGTTCTAGCCATGCCTTCAAGAGTTCTATTCATGCGTTCAACAACGCCATTTTGTCGAGGAGTTCTTGGGGCGGAGAAATTATGATCAACACCATTGTCATCACAATAAGCACCAAATGATGAGTTTTCAAATTCGGTTCCATGATCGGTTCGAATGGAAACAAGTTTTAAATCAAGTTTGTTTTGAATCCTTTTTAACCAAATTAAAAACTCATCAAATGCCTCATCTTTGGAACTCAAGAACAATACCCAAACAAATCTAGTATAATCATCAACAATGACACACACATAGCGACTCCCTCCTCTACTACGGGTTCTCATGGGTCCACATAAATCAATGTGCAAGAGTTGTAGTGGACGAGAGGTACTCACAACCTTTTTCGATTTGAAGGAACTTCTAACATGTTTGCATTTAGCACATTCATCACAAATTTTATCAAGGTCAAATTTTATGTTAGGAAATCCTTCAACCAAGTCAAGTCTCTTGAGAGTATTGAGAGTCTTAGTACTTACATGTCCAAATCGTTTATGCCACAACCAAGGATCATTTTTCATTACACTCATACAAGACATAGTATGTCCGGATAAAGTGTTTAAATCGGTTAGGTAGACGTCTTTCACTCGTCTACCTTCAAGTATTACCTCATGGGTTGTGGCATCAATGATTCGACAAAGACTAGCACTAAATTCAACCAAGTTACCACGGTCACATAATTGAGAGATGCTAAGGAGATTATGCTTCAAACCTTTGACAAGCCGCACATTGTCGACACAAAGTAACGATGACTTACCAACCTTCCCAATGCCTATTACTTCACCTTTCTTGTTGTCACCGAACGTTACCGTGCCACCATCATAAGCTTCAAGTGAGAGAAATTGGCTTTTGTCTCCCGTCATGTGACGGGAACATCCACTATCCAAGTACCAATTGTGGCCGCCTCTCACCAAGCCCTACAAGAGATTAGACATTAAGTTTAGGAACCCAAATCATTTTGGGTCCCTTCTTGCGATCAACTTGTTTAAGGAGATCTTTCCGAATCCATATTTGCTTTACAACTTTAACATTTCTCTCAATGTCATTGTGTCTCTTTTTGCAAGCATTAAAGACATGACCAGTTTTTCCACAATAGTTGCAAATGATGTATTCGGGAAGACCAACATACTTCCTTCTTCGGAAATCGGTTTTGCTAGGATCTGGTTTTTGAATGTAACAGTGCGACTGACTGTTCCATTTAAAACCGAGACGAGCAACTCTATCACATCTTTTGGATTGACTAGTGAGAAAATTCAAGACATTTTGACTTCCTTCCCATTTCTTAGACACATGTTTAGCTTCATTAAGTTCCTTGCCAAGTTTCTCAATTTTATTCGAAAGCAACTTGTTCTTTTCGTTAGAAATGTCAAGATCATTTTTCATCACAACATACTTGGATTTTAAGTCAATAATGGTGTTGATTTTATGCTCAATGTCAATCTTAAGGTTGGAGATGCAAAAGTTCAATTGAGTGACTTTAGGGTCGGAGGAGCAATTCTTGTGATTGTCATGTTGAATCTTAACAAGTTTTTCATGAAGGACTCTTATTTCTTCTTTGAAGGCATTAAGATCAACCTTGAGTCGATCATTCTCAGTGGTTAAAGTTTTGACGAGATCATGAGAGGAAGAGCTTTGTTTTTCAATGTCAGAGGCAACAGACAGTGGGACTGTGACTTTCAGACTTTCAACTTCTTCTTCAAGGTCGACTATTTCAGTTTTAGACAGCTCAAGATCTTTGATGAGATCATCACGCTCCTTTGAAATTTTTGAAATTTGGAAGACTAAGGAGGTGTTAATCTCTTCAAGATCAGAGGGGGTAGAGCTAGAGCTAGAGGATTTAAGGAGATCGAGTTCATTTGTCAGGTTTTTGTTTAATTTCCTTAATCTCTTAAATTCAGTTTCAACTTCAGAAGTAACAGTCGCTGTGTCTGTATCATTCAATTCCTGTTTTAGAAGAACGTTTTCTTGAGCAATCTTCTCTATTTGATCTTGCATGACATCAAGTTTCTCGGTTTGGTTACGACATTTATCAAACAACTTATCAAGTAACTTACACACCTTGTCTTTGGAATAAGTTCTAACCTTAGCCTTAAGATATTTTACCTCATTGTCGGACTCGGAATCGGATTCATCCGGATGTGCCATAAGACACCTAAGAGACTCACTCCTAGAAAGTTTATGTGTTTTATTTTTGAGATTGTTTGTCAAACACATTTTAGCATCTAGTTGCTCCTCGATGGGTTCATCGTCCTCGGAGTCGGACATGCCCCAAATGGCGGACATGACCTTATGCTTGAGTTCTCTCTTGGCCGTGTCTCTTCTATCCTTAGATTTGATGTCATTCCATTTTGGGCATTCTTTAATTAAGTGACCTTTGTCACCACATTTGAAACATCCCATAGCGGAACTCGGTCGTCTCTTAGGAAATCGTTTTCTAGCATGGTTTACCTTGAAATTTTTGAATCCTTGGCTATTGACCATCCCAACAAGGTTTCTTGAGAACATGGCAAATTCATCTTCCTCTTCTCCTTCCTCCTCTTCTAGCAGTGACTTTTGGTTGCCACTTAGCGGTAAGACTACGAAGAATTTTTTGAATGATGTCCTCGGACTCGAAAGTTCTTCCTAGAATTTTAAGCTCATTAATAATGCTAGAAAAGCGAGAGGCTACACTATTGATGGACTCGTCCTTCAACATATGGAACATCTCATATTTTTTTATGAGAAGGTCTATACGTTGTTTCTTAACTTGTATGGTTCCCTCGTGTGCGAGTTCAAGGACATCCCATATTTGTTTAGCCGTCGTACAACCGGATATACGACTCACTTCCTCCTCACCAACACATCGTTGAAGAATAGTCATGGCTTTGGAATTTTTCTCGGCCAATTTAAAATCATTTTCATTGTAATCTCTTTCGAGTTTGACCGTAGAATATCCCGTCATCATGTCCTTATCTTCAATAATGAGTGGTCCATCTTTGATGATTTTCCAACATTGGTAATCAATACTTTTGATGTAGTGTTCCATTTTGAGTTTCCACCATCCAAAATTCTCACCGGTAAAGACCGGGATCTTGGAGTGTTTAGAGGAATCCATAGGCCTAGAATCAAACTCAAAGGCGATTAGCCTCGATCAAGAGCACGATGCTCTGATACCAATTGAAGGGTTTGGATTCCAAGTATCTAAGAGGGGGAGGGGGTGAATTAGGTACCACTTTAAAATTTTCAACTTAATCTTTATTGATTAAAGAAAGTTGATAGTTGTTTAAGAAGAACAAATGAATACACTAAATGAACAAGGTTATCAAGAGTGTATTGCTAAATTATAAAGTTGCTGTAAAGTGAAAGTTACAGTGAGTCTGACTGTTACTTGTTCGTTTTAGCAGATGAGGTAAAGGCTACAATACGAAAGTAACAGTATCCGAGACTGTTGCACTGAACAGAAATGCGAAACAAACGAGTAAAGAAAAGTTCAGCAGAAATAAAACAAACAAGAGATTAACACAGGAGTTTTGAATTGGTTCAACCACTTGAAAGGCCTACGTCCAATCTTCTTCTTATTGATTCAATTAAGTAATCTACTCTGACTACCTAAAACCCTTACAATAAAAAGGACCAACAACCTACTCCGGTTGCGAAATGAGTTTAAGACTACTCCGTCTCAAACTCGACTCTTTATCTAAGAAAGTTACAAGATCAAATTCCCTGATTTTGTTCTTGTGAAAAGAACGAAGGCGAATTCATTAAGATCTAACTATTCTAGATAGAAGAGTACAATACTTAAGGCAACAGTTGTCATGTCTGTGACTTTTGAAGACTTTGAAGAATTTTTGCAAAGATTAAAAGCTTAAAACTTTGATGAGTTACAAGATCAAATGTGTTGTTTTCTCAGGAAAGTCTTGAGCAAATGTGAGATGAGTGCCTTCATATTTATAGAGAAGGAGATGATTTGAATTGATTAAATAATTCTTTTTGAGAGAGTCAATTTTTCAAGCAAAGAAACAAAGGAGTTGTAGTGTATAGAAGGAAGTGCACATGTTATAAACATCAAAGTGTGAATAGAAATGTGCAGCTAGACCTACAACTTCTCTGATCTTCCTGAACAAACAAACAAGTTAGGACAAGAGGATTTAGGAAGAAAGAGTCAAGCCATCCTTTTGCAAAGAAGAAATAGTCTTATGCTTTTTACGGAAATTGTTTTGGAAAGATTCCCTTGCCTTCTTGTTTTCTTTCAAACCATTTCATTCAATGTTTCAAACCATTTGAAGATCATTTCCAGGTAAAATAGATTGAAAAGTGAAGATTTGAAATTGATCTATAAAAGAGACGACAGACATAAGCAACAGTAACGTGCACTGTTGCTGACCTGTTGAGGCAACAGTCGTACGTACTGTTGCAGTTGCAAGTATAGTATTCTTCTATCTTTACAATTAGATGACTCTTTACAACTCGATTTTTCTCGGGCATTCAACACCTCATCAACTTTTCATCAACTCTTGCTTGGAGATTAATCTTGCTTGGAGATTCATAATTTTCCTGAAAACTTAACTAAGAGGCACATATTAATTAGGCATGTCATCATCAACAAACTAGCATAACACAAAGAATGAAAATTTTCAGCTCAAAAGCAAGGCAAGGAGTTATCATATACAGTAACACCAAACAAAAGAAAGTAGAACGAATACAAAGTGCACAAAGCAGCCTCATATAAAAGGAACATACAAACTAAAGAAAACATGAAATATTATGGCATTTAGTCATTCTGTCATCATCCTCGGCTGCAAAATTGTAGTTTCCACAACGACGGATCCCAATTGCACCTGAACTTAGGAGTCGTTTTATCAGCCGCAGTCTGCTCACTACTGTTTTGCAGATTGCAGGAAGTGATTCAAGTCTTCAATCTCAGCAATTGGATAGGGCTTGTCATCAACTTCTACGAGTTGTAATCTGGGAGCCCTAAGAACTGCAGGCGAGAATGATTTCATGTTGGGGCATTTATCAATAGTGACTTTCTCCAGAGACGGCAGTTCCAAATCTGCATTGCAATTTGAGTTTCCTAATAAAAACCACTCCATTTCGGGGCAGTAAGATACCCTCACTTCTCTTAATTTGGGTGCTTTTAGAGGTGTAGTTGAGAAAGACTTCATTTCATCACAGTCATCTATTGACACTTGTTCCAAAAATGGTAATTCAACAACTTGATTTGGTTCTCCATTGAAAAGCCACTCCCATGCGCTGCATCGTAATACATTCAGTTCTCTTAATCTCGGAGCCTTTAGAATTGCAGGCGAGAATGAGTTTATGTTGGGGCATTCCTCGATAGTGATTTCCTCCAGAGATGGCAGTTTAAGGTCTGCATTGCAATTTGAGTTTCCTAATAAAAATCACTCCATTTCGGGGCAGTAAGATACGGTTAGTTTTCTTAAATTAGGTGCTTCTAGGGCTCTCGTTGTGAAAGACTTCATGGCATCACACACACCAATTCTCAACTCTTCCAAAGATGGCAATTCTACGACTTGATTAGGTTCTCCGCAGTAAACCGACTCCAATTTTTCACATGAAAGTATGTAGAAGGTTTCAAGTGATGGGAAGAGTAATGGGATGTCCGAAATGGAACACAACTTGGTCATACTCCCTAAATTCGACAAGATTAGTGTCTTAAGCCGAGGAAAAACAAGGGCATTATCTTTGTCACCTCCTCGGATTATCACCTCAAAGTTTGGGCAATCTTCAATTAGAAGATATTCAAGCGAATGCAAATGCGCAAAGCCCTCATTGGCCGAGAATAAATATTCCCATAACAAGTTTGATATAAAAACGCGGGAAAGACGTTTGAATGGATGTAAAGATGTGACCTCCATCTTGAATGCAGATTTGAGTCTCAAGAGAGTCAACTGTTGACAAAAATTCAACATAGCTTCTTCTCTGCAGCCATCATCAACATTAACTAATTGTTGTACAGAGTTTGGACAACCATCAATAGATAGTTGTTCTAATTTTGGAAACTGTGAATAAGTCCCAACACATCCTTCATTTTCAGATGATGATGATGAAAATAGGAATTTGGCATCACTTACTATGTCTTCTAAATTGAGCGAAGACAAGATCGGAAAGACTATCAATGTTAGATGAGATTCCTTAATTTAGAAACAGGGTTAGATGAGATTCCTTGACATTCTCCCTCGTGCAAGTCCCATAACACACTCACTTCATCGCTTACCCGCCTCTCCGATAGAATTTTCAAACAGGGGAATTCAACCTGCAATTAATTTATCACAAGCTGTGAATAAATACTCCTTATCTCCTCTTTATAGACTTTATTTAAGAATCTTAAACACGTGTGTAAATTATAAAATAAAGTAAATTATTATCTATCTTGCCATTGGGGATGCCTATTTAAATGTAATCTTAAAATCTTGCAAAAAAAAAATACATTTCATTCAACTAAAAATTGCTTAATTATTACTTTTACACCGCAAAAAAAAATATTAGGACTCCGATGTCGAAATTGTTTGAATATAACAATGGATGAGTTTGTTGCATTTAGTAGCGGAGTTAAACGGCCAGCAATGTCAAGCATGTTCCTTAAAGTTAAAGATTGAAGATTTTGAAACTTTTAGTTACTATATACTCCCTCCGATCCAGACCAATGGTAACACTTACCATAAACGAACGATCCACACCAATGGTAATTGGTAACCTACCTTATTTGGCACAAAACATTACTATGTTATCCTTATTCTCATTTGATATTTACACAAAATGCCATTATATGACCCACCTATCAACCCCACAATTAAACCCATAATTACATACCCCACCTACTTTTTACCTTTTTTTCCCTCCTTTTTCCACCTTTTCTTAAATACTCCAATTTCCACCATGTTACCATTGGTGTGATCGAAGGGATTATATTTTAATTTTGTTTTTAAATTTTACTAATTCACCCCAACTTCTGAAAAATGACAAATTTGAAACTTTTGGTCAAAATCTAAATAAAAAACAAATTAAGTTTACCTTATTACATTATTGGTTCGCCTCCTAGGCATTTTCGCCCCCTTATATTAAAACTTAAACCACTTAATTTTGTTTTTGTTGTACTTGTGTATTCTTATTTCGTTTTTTCTTGCAACCCATTGATATCTTTTGCATTTTTCTTTAGTAATAAAAACATAATATGACAATGTTTTTGCATAGTGTAAAAGGTACTCCGTATAATGTTCTACTCCCCCGTATGCGATTTATGCTAAGAAAATGAATTGTAAAAAAAATATTGAATGGATGAAAAATCCGCGCGCATTGTCTTAATCTGAAAATGGAATTAAATTATTCTTCTATGTATTTACACTATTCGTCTCTAATTAAGAAAATAAAAATAAAATATTAAAGTTGTAAATTAAGTAGAAAATGGCAATTGAAGAAATGGTGAAGATTTTATGGTGACAATTATAGAAAAAGAAGTTTTACAAAAATGGCAATATTAGAAATAAATCACTTTTTTTTTTAAAACCCCGAAGGGAGAAATAAATAACTGGGCACTAAATGTATTCTTCTCTAAGAAATCGAGAACCAAATATAAGTTTTGACTATCTAAATTATGATCCCTTAACAACAAAAAAATTAGATGAGACGATTTTTCACTTAGTTATAGACCACTTCGTGTTGAACGTGACCCAAGCAATGGCAATTTCTGAATTTTAATAGTTTGGGTGTGGTTTTGAACACAAGTACTTTTAAAACCGTGCAGAATTGCACGGGTATATTTATTAAACAATTATTATTATTTGAATTGGACAAAATAGATAATTTTAGATCTAAATACCGAAAATTATAGTCTACGTATATCAATTACGTACATAAAATCAGTAAAGAATACCACTTACGTAGAGAAGCTAACGACGTTACAAATATTGGGAAAGTTTGTTAAAAACTATGTTAGGTGTGTATTAAATACGCACTTATTGTTATTGCAAATAAGAAATTCCAAATAATCAATATCTATCTATCTATATTATTAAAGGAAGCTTTTTTCGAGCGATTACAGAGTCTCCAACTTTTCGAAAACACTTCAGTATTCCAAATTATACAAAATACCCATATAAATATATTAATGTATTTCCATTGTATGCAAAATTAGCATATAAAAAATTGGATGTATCCTACAACCTATAAAATACGGAATGTGATATACAACTATTCCATATTTCCATGTTCTCACAAAAATGGTATGCACTACAACACCTAATAATATAATTAAATCTGAAGATTATAAAATTCTACCATGAAAATTAGATTGGATAAAATTAATGTACAGAAACCTAAACAAACACGATTACGTTAATATGTTTATATATATATATACATGTATTTTCATTCAAAAATTATTAATCACCACTTCACGTTATATTGTTTTTATTTATGTTTCTTACTTTTTTTGTGTTTATTTATTTGAATCTTGCGGTTTATATATATTGTGTTTAAATCTTATTATATCATTAGTCTACAAATACGTTGTTTTTGCTTTGAATCACTAATGATTTTCTGACAAGTCTTATCTATTTTATGTGTAGGTTAACATATATTACTCTGTATGATTCTGATGAAGATACAACGTTCAATAAATTATTCGGTAAGGTCGCTTTTGAATTTTAACATAGAGTAGCATAAATGTTTCATTTTCGGATTTATTGTGTACAAATGTATGTAGATAACTTTATTTTCTATGGAATTTCAATACATTCAACTAACTTAGATTTAAGTTTGCATTAGTTTGTTGATTTTTTTCAGTAGTTAATTGAATATAACCTTTTTTGTAATTACTTCAATTCAAAAAAAAATTTAGTATCATTAAGAGCCTCTTATATGAAAATCCGTACAATATTACATTGACGACATGGTCGACATCATCCAGATTACTGAAATTGTTGTTTTTTTGTTTTGGCAAGAGTCCTTACCCAAAAAAAACAACATTATTATTTCTAAACCTGGTGTTATAGAGAGTCATGCTTCATGAAACACCCTCGAACAATATTAGAATCAAACTTCTATGAACTACTAATATATTTTTATTTTCAAATATTTAATTTGAATATGAGATAAAGTATAAAATATATTTTTAAAAAGAAAAAGATGTTGTACGGTTTATTAAAAGTAAAGATTAAAGATATGGAGATTTTTGCACATAGGACTTTTATCTTCCTTTGGGGCTATTCGTCTTAACTATTACGTATGATAGACTATTAGTAGTAGTATACTCTTATATGATAGCATACAAAAGTCCAAATTTACTCCATATATATACATAGATAGATGGGGTTCTTCATGCTTATATATTAATCTGTTTTATTTATTATTCTATGTTCTGCAGTTAACACATACTCCACTATATATTAGAACATGAAAGGATTATGAACTTCTTTTACTATAAGACCGTATAATCAATTATTCAAAGGGAAAATGTTATTAATACCCTCCCTTTGATCAGGTTTAACATAATGCCTGCCATGAGAAGTTGGACCAATGAAACCTAAGTATTATTCCCTCTTTCTTCAATATTGGTTTACCATTCTTTTTTCGAGAGATATTTTAATTAAAAGGTAAACAAATAATATAGACAGAGGGGGTACTAAACTCAAACACCATGTATGTTAAAGATTTTTTTTGTTACATTGACGAAACTCTTACAATTATTTCAAATCAACGAAATTTATGCACTTTAGTAACAACCGCGAGATAGCTTAGAATTTGAATTGACATATGATTATAACGACACGTGCTTCTACTACCATAAGATATACAATGAAACTTTCGTAGTGTAAAATAGAGTATTACTCTAAATTAGAAGTCTACACACATGTATAAAATAGTAACAATGTTTTACCTCAATTGGGGTATCAAACTTATTACGAGTAGGGATACTCTACCAAAAAATGTGTTCTGAGAAGTGGAAATCGAGTTAAAGTAAAGTTCTACTTCAATTGCCATTTTCAAACTTTGTTTATCATTATTTTGTGACTAACAAATG
Source organism: Heliosperma pusillum (assembly GCA_022085475.1). Lineage (NCBI taxonomy): Eukaryota > Viridiplantae > Streptophyta > Magnoliopsida > Caryophyllales > Caryophyllaceae > Heliosperma > Heliosperma pusillum. The sequence goes on from JAIUZE010066339.1 coordinate 33,673, forward strand.
GTTCAACTTATAAAATATAGAGTTACTTTTTCAATTGATGAAAAGTCATTGTTCACATGTATTCCTCAGTATCGTTGTGTACTTTAGAACTAAAAAATATTAAAATATTTATGGTTGCATAATATATTAGGAACATCAGATCGAGTTCGTATGAGACTATAACGATGTCACCTCCCCTAAATTACCTAGAACATAATATAAATGGGATAAACTTTAAAATTAGTTGATCAAGACGTTATCAGTCCATCACAACCACTTTATCATTTACTTATATTATATATACACTATAGCGCACTACAAATAGGCTCGTGCATCGCACGGGCAATAAATCTAGTATATATATAAAAGAGGCTTTTTTCGAGGCACGTGAGTAGTTCCTTTTTTTAAGGGTCTTTTTAAATAAAAAAATTTACTAATACAAGATAATAATTCAAGAATCTTTATTATTCATAATTTTATTTTTAATTATTGAGTATTTTGTCAAACACTACCTATAATTTAGGTCACTTTGTGAGGAGCTACCTTAAGTTTTATTTTTTGTCAAACACTACCTAAAGTTTAGATTTTTTTTGTTAAACACTACCAAAGTCAATATTGATGCATGAAAATGTGAGAATAAACCATTTTAACTTGCCGATATCATAGGTTTGAGTTTATTTTTGCTAAAATATATGAACGCATAAACAAAGTTAGTAAGTTCCATTATATTTTACGCAAAATTACTTCAATTATGATCGGCCTTGATTATACATCAATATCGACATCCTAATGGTATAAGCCTATATTTTTAAAGAAGACGTTAATCATTAATACATTTTAGCAAAATAAACATCAAGGCTATGATAACGGCCCCCTAAAATCGCTTATTTGCACCTTTTCATGCGGGAATAGTAATTTTGGTAGTGTTTGACAAAGGAGGTCTAAAATTTAGGTAGTGTTTGACAAAAATTAAAACTTTAGGTAGTTCCTCGCAAAGTGACCTAAATTGTAGGTAGTTTTTGACAAAATACCCTTAATTATTTATGGAAAATGATCTTTTTGGAAACTCCAATACAATATAGAATTGTAAGTCTACTAAAATATCAAGTTTGAATTTTTCTATATTAAAAAAATAATATTTCAAGAAAAAAAGTGTTTTTTGGAAACTACACTACATACAATCTCACGTTGTATAATCAATCAATGTATACAATATTTCTGACGTTGGAATTCTTCTTCAAACCAACTGCTAATACATTATAATATGCATTATAATATACAATATACACCCATGCTTTCCTAAACAATCAATCAATATCAATATAGTTATCAATATTATACAATATTTTAGACAATCAATATTTTATACATACACACATGCATTATATAGCATTAGTTTTTTGACCATATATTAGTTTTCCGATTTAACCATATAATCAATATATATATAAAAGAGGCTTTTTTCGAGGCACGTGATTGGTTCCATCTTTATAGGAAGTCTTTAAATAAAAATTTGAAAAAAAAACTATTAGTTATTATAAAGTCACATGTTAACTGTTATAGAATCTTACTATAATCCTATTATTTCTCTATTATCATAACCATATTATTACTCTATTTAAATAACTATTTTTTTAATTCTTAAAATCAAAAGTTTTCACCTCCAGTCCCCACATCCTATTGCAATTCCAAAATTCCAACATAATCGAAAGGATCACGTTTAAATTGCTGGAACGTTTTTATTTGGAAACTCTGTTAATTCCTAATTCAATAACATATGATATATTGAAAATCAAAGTCCATGTCTTATTACAATTCCAATTCCAAAACACACTAATATTCCTAAATATACACACACAATCTATACCAATAAAACAGAGAAAGTCCTACTGCAATTCTAAAACAGAGAAAATCCTAAACTTATAGAAAAATCGTTTTTTATAATATATTCTATTAGATTTTTATAAGATATGCAATATTATATTATATTCCTAATATTATACTTATACCATAGATTAATAGTCGACAAATACTATATAAAGCACTCACATCAACCCAAAACTCCAAAGTTCAGGAAAAGCAATTCTGATACAGTAGTCCTACATCTAACGGAAAAACTCCGAAATCTGAACACGATGGCGCCAAGGTATGTTCATCTTCTGTCATATTTGTACCTTTGTACCTGCATTCAGTTAATGCCAAGTTAGTTCTTTAATTCTGATTTTGCATCCAATAAAACAGGTCTTATACGCTAATCAAAGAACTCAAAAAATCACCAACCGACAACGATGACAACGATGACTCAGAGAGGAACAACTGGAAAATAAAGGTTCGTCTTACCAGGCTACACAAAGTAAACAATCCATCTAAGAAGGGTGATCCCTATGGTTCTCATTGACGAAGAGGTAATTATTCTCCTCAAACCATATATACACAAGTAATTATTTTTGGCAGGTATTGCCTATCATACCAAAGGGGAAAAGGCAGGATGTTGTGCAAGCATCAATCAATAGGTTGTATATATGGGGGAGGGTGAAACATCTACAGAAGATAATAGGAAAAAAGTTAATGATTGGTTGATAGCGACGGGTGATGGAAGGTTACAAACTAAGGCAGAAGAGAGTGAGGATGAGCCAAGTTGGATTAAGATACCAGATGAGTATATATCAACGTGTGGAAAAATTGATGTTAAGCAGATGGTTGACGACATATATCCAGACTTCTTAGATGAAGGAAAAGGTGATGAATATCTAAGAGAAAGAGCAGTGCTAACACCTTTGAATGAAACAGTAAATACGGTAAATGACTACATGACTGATCTAATACCTGGAGACTACACCGTTTATAAAAGTTGCGATGATCTATGCGCGGCTTCAATAGATAGTGATGATCAGTTCACGTCTTACCCGACCGAGTATCTAAATACATTGACTCTACAAGTTCTGCCTAAGCATGAACTGAAGCTCAAGAAAGGTATGCCAGTAATACTATTACGAAATATTAACCCGTCTCAAGGTCTCTGTAATGGGACTCGACTGATTGGTACTAAGACATGGAGATTTATAATAGAAGCTAGAATCATAACTGAGTCCAATGTGAGGAATCATGTGCTAATACCAAGAATAGTATTGACATCGACGGATACAAAGATTCCGTTTATACTAAAGAGGAGACAGTATCCTCTGAAACCATGTTACGCGATGACAATAAATAAAAGTCAAGGACAGTCCCTTATACATGTGGAAGTGTATCTACCGAAACGAGTCTTTGGTCATGGTCAGTTTTATGTGGCGACGTCAAGGACGACGTCCCCAAAGGGATTAAGGTTTTACTACAAGAAATATTGTCTACAAGGAGGTGTTTTCAAATTTGTCGACGGTGGAGTAGAGTAGAATAACATCGTGTCCAATAGTGTTGTCAATGAAAGACTTCAAAGAAGTGCGATTTTTATGTACTAGGCAAAAATTGGAATTATTAACGTCTATGTTTGTGTATATTATAATATTACTTCAACGTTGATAGGCCACAATTTTAATAGTGTAAGGCAATATAATATACCTCTCCTGCGCTGTCGTGATAACTTGCAATAAGAAAGAGGCTGCCTCGAGTAGGAAACCCAGAGAGACATGAAACTGGAGGCCAAGCAAAATTGAGTTTAGAGACATAGTGCTCTTCCTACAAAATAAGTATAACATTCTTTTAGTACACTGCACTGAAAAACAGTTCCCAAAATTAAATGTCAAAATCAAGTTTATCCTGAGAACGAGCCATTTAAAGGGTCCTAAACCTGTGTATATCGCATATCAGTGAAGAGTCACATTTATACTTAATCGGCCATACTAAATAATTTAGCTTGACTGAGCTACGTAACTTATCGAATTATCGCAATTTCTCACAGTAAACCTAAAAATAGTACCCTATGCAAAAAGCTTTTACGAAGATAATTTAAGTTATAATTCTCGCGAGTGAAACAGGAACATAATGCTTTAGCTTAATAAAATGCAACATGCCTTTAACACGAGTCCTGACTCTGCCGCTAAGAATCATCTACAAACCATCAGAAGATTTGAACTAAATAAGTGTAAACCAAATGTTGACTATCGTCACTGCACATCAAAAGTTTGTTTTATCGACATTGCCTCATCTCAAAGTTTAGTGGTTGATCCTTTTCATTTTCTAAGTTCAGATTGAACAGTTTACATACCTGTGATTGTTGCAAACTTCAGGCGAAAATGTACGCACTAAAAATATGTTCAAATAATCTCCATGTGAGCTAAAAGGGCAACTGATCTGAGCACCTAAGCTCTTGAATCAGTCGCAAAACTATAAAAGTAACTGACTATTATGATTTAAGCAAAAGAAACGCGAACTTTCAGGTGACTGATTAACTAAACAGTCTATAAAAATTAGCAATTAACAAATCGGTTTGTCATTTTCATGCTACCGTTGTGCTCAACACATTCTGAAAAACTGAATTACGTAAATTCTAATTTCAAATCCAAACTTACCTCTCTCAACACCACTTCTCATAATCTTACATAAATCTAACCTAACCTCAATAAGATTAAACACAGTCTAGAGCAGCAAAACACCTGAGCAATTACCGACTCAAATACAATCGTTGCAACTATTTAATACGTTGAAGTGTCCTAATAAACATAGTATTGAATAAATTAAGCGAAATAACACACAATTAACCTTTACCGGGAAAAAAATACCCACTTAAGTGTATAGTAACACAATCAAACAACATCACTCAGAAACAAGTGACGGAATGAATTAGCGTTAAACGAAAAGGGAAGTAGAAATTGGATAGATAGGTGTGTGATGTAATACTGATTGTACTGCGAGTATTGAAAGAGGCGTCATATGTTTCCTCTTAGCGAGACCTTGCATTTGCGTCTCACACACCTAATTCAATAGTATGACACCTGCAGCGAACATGACAGCGTTATTTCTAAAGAATTGATGTTTCAAAGTCCTTAAGTAATACCGTAAAAAAAGAAGCAGAAGGGTAAGTTCTAAAATAGGTAGATCAAATACTAATGAGATGTTTTCCAACATGCATGTCAAGAAAACATCATAGGTAGCGATAGTATGAACAAAGGGCATGCAAGCCAGAAAAATGGAGTTAATACAAGGGAGATTAGGGCGAAGAATAACCTACCTCAGGATTAGCAGCAGTTAACATAGCCAGAGAAGCAGTGTGAAATAAATCGGTCCAACGACTGAAAGAGGCAATCATATGCTCAGATTGAGAACGATTGTGAGTACAGCAGCAACAGAAACGGTAGAGCAGTAAGACATTATGAACATGCAACTACGATAAATATAAAATGCGTAGCCACAATAACGATAATAGTTGGATTATTAGAAATCGAAAGCTATGGCGTGAAGAAAGAGGAGGTTAAACTACATAAAATATAGGGATGAAATGGGACTGATCAAATATGGAAAGTTGAGATCATGACTTAAATATCACAGTAAATATTATAGTTAATCAAAATGATTACCGGGCGAGGTAGGGGAAGAACGACGAGGAAGGTTACTAATGATTACCTTAGCAATTATTTTGTAGTCTATTACATTATCAGTTAGGACGTCATTTGAATGGATCTTTGTTTTGAACGTTAAATAGAAAATATGTCGTTTGACGGTTAGACGATAAGATTTATCGCAACGAGTAAATTAGTAATTTTGTAATTAATAATGAGAGCAGTTCAAAAAGGCGACTGGTTGAGTTGGTATGACCCAATTCAGCTGTATATTATGCAATATAGGATAAGGACGTATGGATTTATAAAGACATTTCGTGACGAATATCATAGTTCTTTTGTATATAATACTCCCTCTATTCCAATCCGATCTAATCCAATCCAAACTACCCATTTACTTTTTAGAGGTCAAACTTTCAAAACATTAACCATGTATCATCTCGAATAAAGTAAATTACACTTATAATATAGAGAGTAATACGATGAACACCCAAAGAAACACAATAGTCATCCAAATTAGTAAAAAAAAAATACAAACAATACAAGGAGTTACAATTCTAAAGTCCGTGCATCGCACGGGCATAAAATCTAGTAATGTATATTAGATACGCTCTAATCGTTATTGCAAATAACAATATTCTAAAGATAATGTTATTTACTTGAAGTTCTACAACTAAAACGTTGAAACATGGGTCTCAGATCCTATTGACATGTTTGAAAAACTTTCAATTTTTTTACTACCTTAGCCATCCTCTTAAATGATCATTCGCCATTTTCGAGCTTAACGGAGATGTTAGTTGTAATCAAGTAGCATAAGTGAGATATTAGGGCCAATTAGTTGAGTAGTTGTTGTAGTACGGCATGTTCTCTTATTGGCTAAGTTTGAATTTCTAGCTTGACTTGATATTCAAGCGGCTTAAAAAAAATTCGGCTTATATAAGAATAAACAAAAATTATTCATACGAATAATATTGTTATTTTGGAGAACTTATGTACGATTAAGCTAAGGTAAGTAGTCAACTAAAAAAATCACCATTGATAAGTTGGGAAAATGGAATGTGGTATTTAAAATATATAAATAACGACACTATTGTTTATGAAATTTAAGACGGGATATTTATTTTAAGGTTAAGACGGATGAAATATGTCCATGTGGAGAAAATAAGACAAAAGCAAAATGTGTAACACCCGGAAATGTACCCTATTTTTATAGTGAAAATATTTTACGGATACTTTTCAATGAAATTTAGTTTTAATCGTAAATTTAATTTTCCGAGTCGAATTTAGAATTTCCGAGTTCGTATTTGGAATTTCCGCGAGATTCCATGAGAATCCCGTCTTAAGGCGAGTTTGACTTTTATTGACTTTTTCCCTTATATTCCACTCATACTCCCTTAACCTATTTCATTCACTCAAACACCAAAAACCTTACTTCTTCCTTAAGCAAAACCAAACCCTTGCCTCCATAAACTTTCCGATCTTAAAATCATCGTAGATCATTCGTTCTTTGCTTAAATTCACGTAAGTTCGTCTCATTCTTCCCCTCTTACCTTCCTCTATCCGTATTGATATTAAAATCATCGTCTTTTTCGCTTTTCAAACTTTCCGTCTAATTCATCTTTTATGATCTATTTGTAGGTGGTGACCTCCAAGATCCCGACAAAGACTATTTTCTAATTGAAGAGGAGCTTGACGAGTAGTGAAGACGCATAAAGGTAACGATGAAGGGTTACTCGATATCATTTACGTGTTTTACATGTTATCTATGCTAGGAATCGTATTTAGAATACGATTAGTGAGTTTAGTATTTGTGTTGATGATGATATATGTTGTATGTTGAGAATTCATATGAGTTTTGATGAATTATGATAATAGTTGATAATAGTTGAAATTGGATCCTTAGTGAAAAATGGCATTTTCGAGTACATTGGACCCCAGCCGGTCAACCGGCAGCCGGTCAGACCACCGGCTGGGGCAGTGGCTGTAAATTGTTACACTTTTACGTGATTTTGAAATAAGGCTTTGGTCTCAGCCGGTCGACCGGCATCCGGTCAGACCACCGGCTGAGACACCCCTCATTCTTCCTTGTTTTTCAATTGACCCTTAGGTCCCAGCCGGTTGACCGGCAGCCGGTCGACCTGACCGGCTGGGACACCCTGACATTTCAATGTTGTTTTTCATATGATAGTTGGCCTGAGCCGGTAGACCGGCAGCCGGCCCACCTGACCGGCTGGCACCTGCTGGACTTTGTTAGTATTTCTTGTTTACGATTTAATTTATAATAGTTCGCATGATTCGTTTAACGTATAATTTTACGTAGTGACTTATAATATTAATGTTTTGAATATATGACATCTCATTCGCTTGTATCACATGTTTTGTGACGGTTTTTGTTATGTCCCACTTTGAGTCGGTTTTTAGAAATGATACGGTTTGAGCACTATTTAGTCTTGTGCTTTGTACTCTCATTCCCTTGGCTACCTTCTCGTTCGTAAGGCTGGAATGTCGGAACGGAGAGGTATCCTACTGCTTAAATGCATGTGTTAGTGGGCATACGACGACGTTGTTGGGAGACGAACGCTATGCGTTGATCGACCCGGCCGTCAAATGTTGTGTACTTGCGAGGTGGTGTTATTTGCATGTAGCGTACCGCTTGTTATGAGGCTTGAACTCTTTTTCCGCCTCTTTCGTGAATTGATCTACCGAATTTGGGGTACTCGGCGTCATGTGTTGACCGAGTCTGGGATGCGAAATGTTTATCGCATGTCGAATCGGAACACGTTTATTCCGAGATCTGGCCAGGTTTAGACTAGGACCGTATTATTATCGTCGTGCTACCAGAGGAATTAGTCTACTATACTGAAATGTTATCGTGTATGCGTTCAGGGAAATGTTTATCCCGTGGATGCCTTTTATCCATACTTGCCATGTACACGGTGATAGTGCGTTTCATTTACCGTGAGAGATGTCGTCTTGTGTCGTCGTTCTTGAATGCGTGATTTCATGATATTATTCATGGTCATTGCATGATTGGGCACCGTCTATGTATTGGGTTGTTTGAATGGATGATAACATGATGGATTTATCCATGGTCATTGCATGACTTGGCATGGTTTGTTTGTCGAGTCTCAATCTTATCAAACTTATACCGCTAACGGTGAGATGCAAGCCCTAGTGAGCGTATTCGGTTGCCTAAGAGTGTCTTCCCCGAGTATTTGTATAACATGATGGATTCGGACTTGTACTTCTTATACTCTTATCATTATATATCGATTGGCCTATATATCCTTATTGTCTTTCATATGTATATCTATATATATGCATATTTTACTTTTGTATTCCTTTCTATGTACGTTTAATGTGATATGGCTGGGAGAACCCGGAGTTACTCCCCACTGAGTGTGGCGTTCATGTTTTTCATGAATGAACAGGTTGCTTGTATGAATGACTTTTTGCTTATGCTATTTTGGGTTCGGGTGTGAGCTAGCGGGCGTTGTCCCTGGAAGTTTCACCTCTAGACGATTTTAGCTAGTTTTGCTAAACACTTGTTCTTTGCTAACATTTTGAGAGACCCCGTCTCCTTGTTGTATTTTGTACTTAGTTTGTAATATTTTGACATTCCTCGTATAATCTATCTTGCATGTATAAAACTTTTTAAAATACCGTATTTCCGCATATTATTTCACATGCTTGTATGTTTTATATTTCCGCATTCGCGAGGGTTGTCACAGTTGGTATCAGAGCTCTTTATCGCTCCCGACGCACATACGTGAACCTTAACTTAAACTACTTGACCTTAAAAATAATAATTGAGAGATTGGGTAGAAGTTAAGGACTTTACTTGGTAGTCTATTTGTTTATGCTAATTGATAGGAGTAACTAAATTTGTTTTTGTTTCTTATGAAGATGGTTAGACCACGTTTAGCTGAGAATGTTATGATGGAAGCTCTTACTCAAGTGCTGAAAAATCAGCAAGATGCGGCGTTAGCTAATGCCAACCAAGTTCCCCCTAGAAGGGAAGACAACCATCAAGGTGGCTACGCGTGGGTAGCTGGACAAATAGCGAGAAGTAAGATTGTACCATATGGTGGAGAGCCGGATCCTACAGAGCTATCCGATTGGTTCCGTGAGATGGGGAAGCAGTTCGATCTATACCAAGTCCGCGAAGAGGACAAGGTGAGGATCGCAAAGCATTTCCTGGTGAGGGAAGCCGACAACTGGTGGGCTATCACAAGTGCCACCGTTGTTCTTGAAGAAGACTTTAACTGGGCTTGCTTCAAAGCTCTTGTGGAGGGAATATTCTATCCTAAAGAGCTTAAACAACAAAGGCTCAAGGAGTTCATTGACTTTAAACAAGGCAACCTATCAGCTCAAGAGTTTACTACGAAGTTTAATAAGCTCGCTCATTTTGCGCCGAGGCTTATCCGTGATGATGAGGACCGTGCGTTCTATTACCGCAACAAGTTGAGCGCCGTCCTGCAAAGTAAAGTGAGAAGGAATACAAATTCCTTTGGAGATCTTTATGGTGATGCCTTGTGGGCCGAGAATTCAATGAAGGCTATTAGAGATGAAGCTTTGATGAATAATCCATCTCCTTCTTATGCTCCTAGACCGAATGTTTATGGGAAGAGGCCGTTTATTCCGTCTCCTTTTAACTCTTATGCTAATAAGAGAGGATTCAATCCTTCAAATGCAAATACAAGAAATCCTTCTCCTTTTATTCCTAGAGCTACTTCAAATGTGGCTCATAGGCCTTATACTCCTCAAGCTCAACCTCCAGGTCGTCAATGTAACCGTTGTAAACAACCATACCATCCCGGTGTGTCTTGTGTCAACCGACCTTACATTTGCTTCTTCTGTCAAAAGGGTGGTCATCGTTACGAGGATTGCCCCGATCGAAAGTTGCCTCCCCCTCCTAAACCTAAGGGTTCCATCTTTGTCATGAGCCGTCCTGAAGCCGATGCTCATCCCGAGATCATTACAGGTATGTTTTCAATCTTAGAGCAATCGTGTCTTATTCTTTTTGATACCGGTGCTTCAATGTCTTTTGTGTCATCGACTTATGTTAATAAATTATCTATCAAGCCTACATCTAGTGAGGATACTCCCATATCCTTACCTTCCGGAGATATTATCTCTTGTTCTACCCTTTATCCAAATGTTCCAATATCTATTGCGGGTTCTATCTTCCTCGCTAATCTCCTTAAGTTTCCTCTAGGAGAGTTTGATATTATATTAGGTATAGATTGGCTAGTTATGTATCATGCTAGGTTCGAGTGTCGTGATCAAAAGATTTACTTAAAGAGTCCTTTAGGGGTTAGAATAACCTATAAGGGATCTCATCCCCGTAAGGGTGTGTCTTTAATTTCCGCTATGAAATTGGTAAGTATGGTTAGAAAAGGTCACCAAGCATTCTTGTGTGTTGTGACTTCTTCAATTACCTCTTTGCCAAGTATTGAAGATGTGCCTATTGTTCGAGAATTCGTTGATGTATTTCCTGAAGATTTGCCCGGGATTCCTCCCGAGCGTGATGTTGAATTCTCTATTGATCTTGTTCCTGGTTCTGGACCCATAACCAAAGCTCCTTATCGTATGGCTCCGTCCGAATTGAAAGAATTAAGGAAGCAGTTAGATGATATGATAGAGAAGGGTTTTATTAGACCAAGTGCCTCGCCTTGGGGTGCTCCCGTTCTTTTTGTGAAGAAGAAAGATGGTTCTATGAGACTTTGCATTGATTATCGTGAATTGAATCGGATTACAATCAAGAATAGGTATCCTTTACCAAGAATAGAAGATTTGTTTGATCAATTAAAGGGTGCTTCTACTTTTTCAAAGATCGATTTGAGATCCGGTTATCATCAAATTCCGGTTAGAGATGTTGATATTCCAAAGACCGCTTTCAGTACGAGGTATGGTCATTATGAGTTCAAGGTGATGCCATTTGGATTGACCAATGCTCCTGCTATCTTTATGGATCAAATGAACCGCACATTTCGTGAGTTATCTTGACAATGTGTGGTGTATTCCATTGAGGATTTCTTATTTTCTCCAAGTCCGAAGATGAGCATGCTATTCATTTGAGGATTATTTTGGGTGTTCTACGTCGTCAGAAGTGGTATGCTAAGTTCTCTAAGTGTGAATTTTGGTTACCTAAAGTGTCCTTTATTGGGCATGTGATTTCTAAAGAAGGTGTTATGGTGGATCCTTCGAAGATTGAGGCCGTTGTTGATTGGAAGAGTCCGACTGATATTAGAGAGATTCGAAGTTTTCTTGGGTTAGCTGGCTATTACCGATGATTTGTCAAGGATTTCTCTAAGCTTGCTAGACCGATGACTCAGTTATTGAAGAAGGAAACCAAATTTCTATGGAATGAAGCTTGTGAAGCAGCGTTTCGAGAGTTAAAGAAGAGGTTAACTACCACTCCGGTGTTGACTTTGCCTGAAGATGGAGTAGACTTTGATGTCTATTGTGATGCTTCTAAAATGGGATTGGGTTGTGTTCTTATGCAGAATCGGAAGGTGGTGGCTTATGATTCAAAGCAGTTGAGAGTTCATGAAGTGAACTATCCTACTCATGATCTAGAATTAGCCGCTGTTGTTCATGCTTTGAAAGTGTGGAGACATTACCTAATTGGAGTTCATTGTCGTATCTTCACCGATCACAAGAGTTTGAAGTACATATTTACTCAAAAAGAGTTGAATATGAGGCAAAGAAGATGGTTGGAATTGGTGAACGATTATGATTTTGAGTTATTGTATCATGAAGGGAAGGCGAATGTTGTCGCCGATGCTCTTAGTAGGAAAGCTTCTCATGCTTTGAATGCTTTGCATGTATTACCTGTTGATCTTTGTGCCGAGTTTCGAAGGTTGAGTTTGGAATTCGTAGAGCGTGGTTTTGTTCATATTGGTGCTATGATTGCCGAGCCTGTTTTTCTACGTGAAATCCGCGAAAGCCAAGTTGATGATCTTACCTACAAGTCTATCCAAGCCAAGATTCTTGAAGGTAAAGGTAAAGATTTCAAGTTTGATGATGAAGGTGTTCTTCGTTTCCATGGTCGTTTATTTGTTCCTAATGCTCTTAATTTGAGGAAGCGAGTTCTTGATGAAGCTTATCTTTCCCCTTATTTTATTCACCCCGGAGGTGATAAGATGTACAAAGATTTGAAGCTACAGTTTTGGTGGCCGAACTTAAAGGGTGATGTTGTTTCTTATGTTGGAAGATGTTTGACTTGCCAACAAGTGAAGATTGAACACAAGAGACCCGGTGGATTGCTACAACATTTGGATATTCCGCTATGGAAGTGGGAATCTATTTCTATGGATTTTGTTATGCCTTTGCCGAGAACCGTTGGAGGTAAAGATGCCGTTTGGGTTGTTGTTGATCGATTGACCAAGTGTGCTTGATTTATTCCGATCAAAGAAACTTGGAATTTGGACCGATTAGCAAAGGCTTATGTTGATGAAATTGTTAGATATCATGGAGTTCCTATGGAGATTATATTCGACCGAGACCCGAGATTTTGGAAAGCTTTGCAAGAAGCCATGGGTAGTAAGTTGTTGATGAGTACTGCTTTTCATGCCGCTACGGATGGTCAGACTGAGAGGACTATTCAGACTTTAGAAGACTTGCTTAGGGCTTGTGCTCTTGACTTTCAGTCTAGTTGGGAAAAGAGTTTACCGTTGGTGGAGTTTTCTTACAACAATAGCTATCATGCATCTATCAAGATGGCTCCATATGAAGCTCTGTATGGAAGGAAATGTCGGAGTCCTATATGTTGGAATCAATTGAGTGATGTTCGTGACTTAGGCCCCGATGTTCTTGTTGAGACCATTGATAATGTTAAGGTCATTCGTGATAGAATGAAAGCCGCTCAAGACCGTCAAAAGTCTTATGCCGATATACGAAGAAGGCCGTTAGAATTTGAGGTGGGAGATAAAGTATTCTTGAAGGTATCTCCAATGAAGGGTGTTAAAAGGTTTGGTGTTAAGGGTAAATTGAGCCCGAAATACATTGGACCCTTTGATATTGTGAAGAGGATTGGTGCCGTTGCTTAGAAGTTGGATTTGCCGCCAAATTTGGCTAAGGTTCATGATGTTTTCCATGTTTCTCAATTGAGAAAGTATGTTAGTGATCCAAGCCATGTCTTTCAAGTTGAATTGCCCGAGCTTGAACCGAATTTATCCTTTGAAGAGAAGCCGATCCGTATCCTAGATCGTAAGGATAGGAAGTTGAGAAGTAAAGTAGTTCCTTTGGTGAAAATCTTGTGGAGAAGTGCTAATGTCGAAGAAGAGACTTGGGAAACCAAAGCTTCTATGCGTAGTAAATATCCGAGTCTATTCGAGTAAGGTAATTTTTATTTTCCTCAAGTTTCGAGGACGAAACGTTTTAAAAGATGGGGTGATTGTAACACCCGGAAATGTACCCTATTTTTCTAGTAGAAATATTTTACGAAATCTTTTCAGTAATTTTAAGTTTTAATTTAGAATTTTATGTTCCGAGTCGAACTTAGAATTTCCGAGTTCGTATTTGGAATTTCCGCGAGATTCCATGAAAATCTCGTCTTAAGGCGAGTTTGACTTTTGGTTGACTTTTTCCTTACTTATACTCATACTCCTTAACCAATTTCCTACTCAAACACAAACACATTTCTTCCTTCATAAGAAATCCTAAACCCTTGCCTCCATCCACTTTCCGATCTTTGAATCATCCTAGCTCCTTCGTTACTCGATAGAATTCACGTAAGTTCGTCTCATTCTTCTCCTCTTACCTTCCTCTATCCGTATTGATGTTAAAATCATCGTCTTTCTCGCTTTTCAATCTTTCCGTCTTTCTCAAGATGAATTTTATTCATCTTTTATGATCTATTTGTAGGTGGTGACCTCCAAGATCCCGACAAAGCCTATTTTCTAATTGAAGAGGAGCTTGACGAGTAGTGAAGACGCTTAAAGGTAACGGTGAAGGGTTACTCGGTATCATTTACATGTTTTATATGTTATCTATGCTAGAAACCGTATTTAGAATATGGTTAGTGAGCTTGGTACGTGTGTTGATGATGATATATTTTGTATGTTGAGAATTCATATGAGTTTTGATAATTTATGATAATATTGGATGATAATTGAAATTGGTTCCTTAGGCAAAAATGGGATTTTCGTGTACTTGAGACCCCAGCCGGTCGACCGGCAGCCGGTCAGACCACCGGCTGGGGCACCTGCTGTATATTTTGGCATTTTTACGTGATTTTGGAATATGAGGTTGGGCTCAGCCGGTCGATCGGCAGCCGGTCAGACCACCGGCTGAGACACCCCCTTTCCTTCCCTTGTTTTTTAAAAGACCTTTTGGTCCCAGCCGGTTGACCGGCAGCCGGTCAGCCTGACCGGCTGGGACACACTGAAGTTTGATGTTGGTTTTTGTATGAGGCATTGGCCTGAGCCGGTGGACCGGCAGCCGGTCAGCCTGACCGGCTGGCACCTACTGGAGTTCTTTGTGATTCTTGTTTACGGTTTTCATTTATAATATTTCCGATGATATTGATATTTTGGATATACGATATTTCACTCGCTTGTATCACATGTTTTGTGACGGTTTTTGGTATGTTTCCACTTTGAGTCGGTTTTTACAAATGATACGGTTTGAGCACTATTTTGTCTTGTGCTTTGTTTTCTCATACCCTTGGCTACCTTTCCGTTCGTAAGGCTGGAATGTCGGAACGGAGAGGTATCCTACTGCTTAATTGCATGTGTAGTGGGCATACAACAACGTTGTTGGGAGTTGAACGCTATCCGTTGATCGACCCGACCGTCAAATGTTGTGTACTTGCGAGGTGGTGTTATTTGCATGTAGCGTACCGCTTGTTGTTAGGCTTGAGCTCTTTTCCGCCTCTTTCGTGAATTGATCTACCGAATTTGGGGTACTCGTCATATATATTGTAAGAGCGAGTCTTGGATGCGAAATGTTATCGCATGTCGAATCGGAAAATGTGATTCCGAGATCCTGGCCAGGTTTAGACTAGGACCGTATTATTATCGTCGTGCTAGCATAAGGAAATTAGTCTACATATACGAAATGTAGCATCGTGTATGAGTTCAGGGAAATGTGATCCCGTGGATGCCTGTTAATCATACTTGCCATGTACACGATGCTAGTGCGTTTCATTTACCGTGAGAGATGTCGTCTTGTGTCGTTCTTGAATGCGTGATTTCATGATATTATTCATGGTCATTGCATGATTGGACACCGTCAATGTCTTGGTTCGTGAATGGATGATAATATGTTGGATTTACTGTGATCATCGCATGACTTGACTTGGTTTGTCTGTCGAGTCTCAATCTTATCAATCTTATACCGCTAACGGTGAGATGCAAGCCCTAGTGAGCGTATTCGGTTGCCTAAGAGTGTCTTTCCCGAGTCTTTGAATAACATGATGGTTCGGATTTGATTCCCATATGATCTTATCATTATCTATAGAAATGCCTATCTATTCTTATCGTATCTCACATGTATATCTATATATGCATGATTTTACTTTTGTATTTCCTTGGATGTACGTTTAATGTGATATGGTTGGGAGAACCCGGAGTTACTCCCCACTGATTGTGGCGTTCATGTTTTTCATGAATGAACAGGTTGCGTGCATGGATGGCTTTTTGGCTATGATATTTTGGGGTTCGGGTGTGAGCTAGCGGGCGTTGTCCCTGGAAGTTCACCTCTAAACGATTTTAGCTAGTTTTGCTAAACACTTGTTCTTTGCTAACATTTTAAGAGACCCCGTCTCTTTGTTGTATTTTCCGCTTTTAGTTGTAATATTTTGACACTCCTCGTCTTATTTAACTTGCATGTATAAAAGTTTTTAAAACTACCTATTTCCGCAATATAATTCACATGCTTGTTTGTTTTATATTTCCGCATTCGCGAGGGTTGTCACACACTGGCTCCAACAAATGTCACGAGCTAATTGATGCACCAAAGTTTGGGTTGATATTATGTTAAGGATTGGAACAATGGTTCTTATAATTCCCGAATCTTAATCTTGGAAATTCTACCATATTTATTCGTAAGTCATTCTAATTATTATTTATTTTATTTTATTTTTAACACCGAGGCTTATATTTATACGTAGCGTTCCTTTTTTTTTTATTACGTATTATTTTCCCCTTTTTAAATAATTTTATAAAATGTTGAGATGGTGTTTGCACTTAACTTTAACACAATATTTTCATTTGATTTATTATTTGATTAAAACATGTTACTTAAATCCTTAATTATCACATGTTTCGTGGTTATTAATTTTAAGATCTTCATTGTTGAAAAATCTTGTTTATTTTTGTGCACTATTGTATCATACTCATCTTGGCAATTATGTTTAACTTTTTAATTAATAACTAGTTTTGCTTCCCGTGAAATTCACGGATTCGTTAATGGTTTACGACTTTTGACTTCTTCGGTTTCTTTTGGTCCTACCTATGGTGAAATAAAATATATTAAGTGATTTAAAAATTACATCTGAGATACTACTACGTAAATGTTTTTATGAAATTGACAACTTTATCTTTCGCTTCTGGCGATAAAAAGGGGAACATTTTACACTAAAACACAAGTACACAACCATAATTCCTTGTCAAATAAGAGAGAAAACGTCTAATGACACAATTAAAAATAATTCTTAACATTTCTAGCAGATTATTAGAAATTTAAGTAATATAAAGATTTATTATAAAAATTATAGTTGTATTTTTCTTTAATTTAAGATTTGTTAGCTTCACCTTTGTTATAAACATTGAATCTTGTACATGGTGATCGGTGAGTATGTTACGTACTTACGTCCATGTTTTTCCGAGGTAAACAAACTGCCTCTTAATATTATACATACTCTAGAATTAGATGTAGTTCTTTAATTTGTGTTTGTTGATTACTAAGTCTTTCTTGTGATGGGGCGACCCGTCGCAAGCTTGCGACGGGTCAAATCCCCCTCACAAATAGAAGTGGCAAGGCAAGTGGGTGACAATGGGTCACCCCGTTACAAATGAGAATTTGTGTTTGTTGATAGCTATCCATAGTCATGGTTTATTGTCAAATGGCTCATTCCTAAACAATGCACGGAGAATGTCGTTCAAATGAATACATTCCACTTTAGAGACTTATAGAAACTCTTGTTAGCCTTAGAAACTCTTAGTTAATATTAAAGGTTGACATATATCTCATATGAATTTAATCAATGTGCATCCTCAACCAACTTAAGCTAGTGCTAGCCAAGCCAATTTTAGCCAATTAGTTCTCCCTGCAATAGTGCAACTCTTATGTATTGATATCTCATACTCGCGGAACCCTTGACAAAAATCAATACCAAGAGACATTAGTAAACGGATATATTAGCCAAATCTCTGTAACAAAGTAAAGTATATCTCTGTAACAAAGTAAACTACAAATATTACAAAAAAAAAAAAATTCCATGTGATTTCAAATGAGCTCTTCCTCGCCCTACTAAACTATGTCCTTATAAATTATATCTGCAAATTTAAAAATCTTGCTAAATCCATAAATTTAGATTATACGACAATAAGTAGATAATTAATCTCAACAAAACTTAACTATCACATGATAAATTATTAGGGGTTGATTAAGATTCACATATAGGCTCAACACCTGTCAAAATATATAAAAAAAAACATTAGCATTGAGAACCTTGTTACATACAATGACAAAAACCACACCTATTGAGTCTATATTCAAAAGCTTGAATCACACAATATATTATTATAGTAACATACTTACATACACTAAGTGAATCATACCGTAGTAATTTGCGTTAATAAGAAGAAAATAGGCGAGTCATCTAAAGTAGACATGTGAGCGACCCGAGTGTAATAAATATTTGTTTAATGAAAATAAAAGGGGATTAGGTAGAGTTGGGAGTGTTTCGAACTGCAATTTATAAGGGAATCATGTGACTATAGATCAAGAAAGTAGAAACTAAATCATTTAAGGCGGAATTTCAAAAGATGGAAGATGAAGAAGCTAATTATTAGAGTTTAATATATATGAGTAATTGACTAATCACTAAGAGGAAGCGGAATCTGCGGAAAGGTTGGAATTGCATGTAGTAACGGGTAAGAAAGATGTTTGTTGGTAGACTTGGTTGGAAATGTTTTTTCTTATTGTGTAAGGGGTTGCCATGTGGCATGCTCAATTTA
Source organism: Heliosperma pusillum (assembly GCA_022085475.1). Taxonomy (NCBI): domain Eukaryota; kingdom Viridiplantae; phylum Streptophyta; class Magnoliopsida; order Caryophyllales; family Caryophyllaceae; genus Heliosperma; species Heliosperma pusillum. Next base: position 52,337 of record JAIUZE010066339.1, read on the forward strand.
AGGCGGAATTTCAAAAGATGGAAGATAAAGAAGCTAATTATTAGAGTTTAATATATATGAGTAATTGACTAATCACTAAGAGGAAGTGGAAAGGTTGGAATTGCATGTAGTAACGGGTAAGAAAGATGTTTGTTGGTAGACTTGGTTGGAAATGTTTTTTCTTATTGTGTAAGGGGTTGCCATGTGGCATGCTCAACTTGCCTTTTTATATTATTTATAGATTATTGGTAAATTTTGGCACGTTATGTCTTATAAGATTCATGGATTCACTTGATATTTGGACAAATTTGGTAACCATTTTTTTAAAATGAGATTATTTAGTTGTCATAAAATATTATTTATCATGTTGTGCACATATTATATTTATTTGTCGATAGTAATTAAAATAATGTTCTTTGATAATTATTTGTATTATGCAAAATATATCTATAGCATCTTGTTCCTAAATTAAATAAATAGTGATACCATTTTTAACCTGCAACGTTTATGCATGATTATAAGAAATTAGAGTCTTTTGTATACACATTATTATAATATTGATATAAAATCTATGAGTTTGTATTTATAATAATTCACATGTATTTACAATAAAGTTCTTATAATTCTCCTCATAGATTTATTTGAAACCTTTGAATTTCGAATATGGTATTATCTCCGTGTATAGTCTATATAAAATATTTTAAATTTGACACAAAATTAGAACATTGTTGGATTACATACTATAAAATTAAAGTCACAATTATTTCACTTCGTATAATTTAAATTTGACAACTCTTAATGAACGATATTGATATTTACTTCTAATTTTAAATTTGGGACTCTTAGTAGTCAAAGTGACTTTTTATGTGGTATTAATTGTTCATATTAATATTGGGGTTTTAAATATGGTAGTAAATTTTTGCCAAGACCATGTGGTTTCTTTCGTTTGATTGTCTTATGAGTATTATTTATATTTATTTACTAATAATAATGGTTAATTTACGAAAGAATAATCTAACAACTAGTGCTTATGATATGTTGATGGAATCATTGTTCATACTAATAATAATGGTAAACTTTTAATTGTAAATAGTGGGTTTGACTTTCCATACTTTCACTTGGCAAGTACGTATCACAATGATTGTAATGTTGTTTGCACGAATTTACACTCTGAATTATGAACTACGATGATTATTTTGATGAATACACGTGGTCCAATAATTTTTGTACAATTCTCGTATGTTTCATAGACATATAAATAATTTTAAGATCACGCGGGTTAATTCTGTATGTTTATAATATGAGTATCAAATTTATCAGTATGCTTAGTTAATTTTATGGTCATTAACTATTTTATTAATTGTAATAAAAATCGGATGTGAAATAATTGAGATTATTATGAATTGTCTACAATTTACTTTCTTTTGATATTCCTATGTCATAGAGAAACGAAGAGTTATTGGTTGATATGATAATTAAACAAAGAGTTATTGGTTGATATGATATTCGACTTGGCGTTCTATATATTCGGTCAACCGTTTTTGAAAAGGGATGGACGCATCATATAATTTTGGACATGTAGTTCCAAAATATGCATTTTATGAAAATGAATAGATTTGTCTACATAATGACGTTGGCCAGAAGTTCATAGTTTTAAAGGTATATAATAATTTAACATCATCTCATATGAGTGTAAGTGGCTAAAAGTTCACATGTAATTATTAGTGGCCAGAAGTCCACATCTATGAGTTTATTCATCGCAAATGCGTTTAAGGTGATATTTGTTAAGGGAAAATTTATTTTTTTTACATTGATTTCTTGTTTACCTAAAGTTAAACAAAATTGATAAAATTTTATTAAAGGATGAAGAATCTCTTTTAACTGGCTAAGTCCATTCCCTAAATTGAGTATGACATTTCATAAAGACTCTACCTTCCGTAGAGATCGATGACATAACATAAGAATGAGCCTAATATTGTGGCCTTAATTGACCCAAGTTCGGTCATTGAAAGAAATTAAAATATCTGATGAAAAATCACGTGAGACTCATATATGCTAAACGTTCGATATGAGTAAGGGAAAAATGATGTACGAGTTGATTAGTAGTCATAATATGTCCCGGAGGTTCATATTATTTATTGATACTGACACTATGATAAATGAAAAGAAATTCACAGTACACTGTATTTACATATATTGAAACTATGATCAGAAGTTCATATTGTTTATAGACTTCGAAATTGTGACGTGTAATTCACATTGTTTATAAATTCTGACATTTCATGTAGTGAGTATTATGATCACTAAAATTTGCTGAATACACCAACTCCCCTGAAGGGACGGATGAAGAGAATAATGATCACTAGAATTTGTTGAATACATCGTACCATCTGCCCTGAAGGGACTGGTGAATTATTACTTCAGTTGAACTGAGATTATTCAAGAAATTAGTTATAGTTTCTATGATTTTGATATATGATTTCTGTTCATACTTCTAGAAAGAGCAATTTATTTTATTCCCGGAAGAAATATTGCGACATATGTTTAGTCTTGCCAATATTAATTAGACACCAATTAGTGTCTTATGTCACATCTATTATTTACCTGGCCAGATGCAAAAGAGATAGTCTATATTCATATGATGAAATGTTGTTAACTGAAATTTAAGCACTGTGATTAGAGTCGACTACTAAAATTTGGCACGTGATATGACATTGCTAACCAGAGGTTTAGCATGATGATTATATTATAGTCAATAAAACTGTGACATATAATATAGTGAAATTATTGAGACACAACAATTTTTTTGTTAACGATTGCCATGAATTACGAGCAAACTAAGAAAGTTGACATACATGAAATGGGCAAGATGTGACGAATGAGGCCATCCGGGTTTCTATAATACCCGTTTTGATAGACCTGAAGTTTATCCTAAAGAAAAGATAAGTGCTGAAGTTATCTGATGTAGAAATTTTATTAAAGGCAAGACATTACACCGAGATTGAGTATATGTGATATTGGAGATCTAAACACTACTTAGAGTAAATGTATGGTTTGACAATATTGAGTGGCTTGTAGCCACATAATTATTTTCCCGAGTAGTTCATGTGATGAAAAATCATATTTTGATATATGAAAACATTGATCTCCTAAATTGGGCATTGTGATTCTGCACATTAAAATCCAACTGCATTATACATTAGTCCACGAAATATTTGTTATTGTACAAAAATGTCCATATTAACTCTCATTGATAATATGAGAAATTGAATTGTAAGGTGGTTATGATAAATATTTAGACTATACATTCGGTTATAGTTTTTACCACCTTAGGAGGAGAAAAGTGAGTTAAAAGCTGGTAAAAACAAATATGATCCCATATTAAACTAGATGTTATGAGAATGTTATACATTAAATAAATTCATTGAGTAGAGGGTTTTGAATTTGATATAACAATATATTTTACCAGATTAATACAAGTATATACACTTGAAGTGTATTATAAGAAGAGTCGAGAAAAATTGACGGTTCCACAATGAAAATAAATTAGCAAGGTGAAGCAGTTGGTATGAATTTGCTATATTTGAAGTGTCCCTGAAGTGACATGGATATCTGAATTATAATAGATGGGCTAAATGAATATAATGGTACCACATACATATTCGGATTCAGATATCATTATACAGTACTGATATCATCAAGAGATGATTAAATTATATCGATATATCTATGGAACCTATTTATATTTGCGCGCGCGATATTTTATGGACTCAATGAAGGGGGATCTTAAATGAAGTCCATTTTAATTCGTCGACATATAATCTATATGATGATAAATGAGCTCATGGACCTGAAGTCCATCCATTGACATGAAGTCAATCCAAATTATGAATATTAGAAAAGAAAACTGTACAGTTTGCATTTTGAGTCATCATAATGTGCATATAGATAGTAAGTTCATCATTACATCTTAATTAGTTTTAATATTTATATTATCAAATGCATGCACTTGTTGTTTTATTATTGTATTGGTATAGAAATGTTGTTCAGAATAATTACATATTATTTGCTTGCACATGTCTCATAAGATTGTTTTTAATGGATATATGTTTAAAAGAAGAAATATTATATTAGAAGATACTCCAACGAGGATAGCTCCATGTATGAGCCTCTTACAAATGATCATCAAATGATGTTTGATCAATTGAGTTTTGAAAACTCACGATGAATTATATAAACCTCTACAATACAATCGTGATTAGTTCCAAAATAGAATATTCAAACTCACGTAGAGTTTATTTACATTATTATTGTCTCAACTTGAAGTTTGAGCATCTGGGAATGATTTTCTTGCTAAAACATGTGAAATTAGTTTATGGTCCGGGAGTACTATAACGATTAGAATAATGTAGTGAAAATCTACAATGAAAAATGTCAATCCATACATATATGGTATAGCAAAGAAAATTGCTCATAGGTATTGGATGAATAATTCAATAATTATCGCATTGATTCTCCTTAAGAGAGCTACACTCTTTTTCCCTTCGACTAGGTTTTTTTGTCCCAATGGGATTTTCCTAGCAAGTTTTTTAACGAGGTAGCTCTATGAGAACATTATTACGCTATAGTATTGATCATCGTGAATGTTGAGATGACAATTATTCTACACATATAATATTATGTCATCTATTGAAAAAGATTTGAAAATTATTTTATCACAAGTATGACCAAATTATTTGAGATGAAGATTCAGAAGTTACCAAGAAGACAATGTTCAGTTTATGAGTTTCGAAGTATTATGACAATTAAGATTATCAAGGATTTCTATTGATCGAAGACATCAAGTTTATCAACTACGATCAAGTTTTATTTCAGCGATTAAGAAGTTATGTTAAAGCATGGATCATTTCAAAATATATCAAGTTATGTAATCATCAGGGGGAGTAAACACGCGTTGTACTCTTTTTCCTTATCTATGGTTTTGTCCCACTGGGTTTTCCATGGAAAGGTTTTAACGAGGTAACTTGTTATGCATGTTTTAAGATTTCTGTATCTTTTCCTTTCTAGTGTTTATCCCATAAGGTTTTCTAGTAACGTTTTAAAAGAGGCATGTTCTTTTGTAATGGACATCCAAGGGGGAGTGTTATGATATTAATATGGATGTCCATAAGTAACAAGTATTAGTAATGTCCATAATGTAAGATGATTCTAGACATGTCTTTTTACCTTCCTATTGCATAACTCCCATATGTATTCATGTATATATACCATTGTGTATTAATAAGAAATATATACTTCTCCACCATCTCTCACTCTCCAATTCTATATTTTATAACAATATGTGATTTATAACTAATATGTATCTTTATTACTCAATTAGTGAACCCTGAGTCTAAATTTTTCAACTGCATTTTCAAACAATTAGATTTTATAATGTGAAACCCTAGATTTCAAAATTAAACAATTTAAAACCCTAATTTTCACAATTAAACAAAAAACTTCAAAAAACCAGCTACAAACTACAATTGAAAAGAAGATTAGTTCAATATGTTGACATAATCAACAAAAAAACTTTTAAAATCATGTATAACTAATATATATAGATGTTTAAACAATAGTACATCAAAGATGTGAATGTACTAAAAACCGTGCGATAATTAGTTCGTTATGTCGGTACAATCCTATTTTATACAAAAAAAATTTCAAACTGCATCTAATTCAACACACATACAAAAATTTCTCATTAAATTAACATGTAAAATAAATAAAAAATAGTGCACAAGATATACGAAAATAGCATAAATTAATACATTATTAGGTAAAGATTGATGTACCTTTACGAGATTGAAAGAAATCGAGTGATGTTATTCAACTGTAATGAATAAATTCAGACGAAATCGAAATATAAGGCTTGTTTTTTGAAGTCTTTTTGGAGTACTGGCTTTGATTGAGATATTAGTCTCTTAGAGAGAGAAATTGTCTTTTGCTTTACTGCTTTATTAGTTGTTTCATAGGTCTATTGTATGGGTGACGTGGTGCAATCTCAACGCTTTATTGTTGTTAGATCCAACGACTCTTATTAGGACTCAAGGACTCAAATATATGATTGGACTCACCGGATCCCACCTATCTATATATATATATATATATATATATATATATATATATATATAGAGAGAGAGAGAGAGAGAGAAAGGTTCAAATGAGTCCTTCATATCTTTTGAGTCCCTAAGTCCTCTTATAAGCCCTTAGATCTTTCAAGTTGGGTGGTTGAGATTAAAAGCAAAAAGTAACCAATACACTAATTCCTTACTTATACACTAATTAATTATCTTTCTCTCTCTAGCTTAAAGTTGGTGACATTTTAGCATTTTTAGGGTTTAACTTTTGTTTTCAAGGGTAACTTTTGTTTTTGTACAAGTGTGCAGTTTCACAAGTGTAACTTTGATCTTTTACGAGTGTAACTTTAATCCAAAAATGTGTAACCTTATACTAAAAATTGATTTCACGACAAGATTTTGACATTTTACGTATTTTCAGAGGGTAACTTTAGTCTTTTACAAGTGTAACTTTAATTCAAAAAAGTGTAACCTTTTACTAAAAAATGATTTTACGACAAGATTTTGACTTTTTACGTATTTTCAGAGTGTAACTTTAGCCTTTTACAAGTGTAACTTTAATTCAAAAAAGTGTAACCTTTTACTAAAAATTGATTTTACGACAAGATTTTGACTTTTTACGTATTTTCAGAGTGTAACTTTAACCTTTTACAAGTGTAACTATAATTCAAAAAAGTGTAACATTATACTAAAAAGTGATTTTGAGACAAGTTCTTGACATTTTAAGTAATTTTATAGTGTAACTCTATTCTTTTACAAGTGTAACTTTGCTCAAAAATAGTGTAATTTTATACTAAAAATTGATTTTAAGACAAGTTCTCGACATTTTACGTTTTTTTAGAGTGTAACTTTGATCTTTTACGAGTGTAACTTTAATTCAAAAAAGTGTAGTTTTATACTAAAAAATGCTTTTAAGACAAGTTTTTGACATTTTACGTATTTTTAGAGTGTAACTTTTACCTTTTTAATTAAAAGTGTATCTTTTATCCAAAATTGTTTAATTTTATAATAAGAAGTGATTTTAAGACAAGTTCTCGACATTTTCCGTATTTTTAAAGTGTAACTTTAGCCTTTTACAAATGTAATTTTAATCCAAAGTGGTCTACTTTTATACTAAAAAGTGATTTTAAGATAAATTCTTGACATTTTCCGTATTTTTACGGTGTAACTTTAACCTTTTACAAGTGTAACTTTAATTCAAAATAATGTCGTATTATTTTATCAAGTAATTTTATGGCATCTTTATTGTAAATTTTGAAATTTTAATTAATATAAAGTATAACTTTAACCTTTTTAGAATGTAACTTTATTATATAGAGAGTGTAACTTTAGTCCTTTATAGTGTAATTTAATCCTTTTACGATTGTAACTTTAGTCAATAATAGTTTAACTTTAGTATATTGAGAATGTGACTTTAGTCCATCGAGAATGTAACTTTAGTTCATTGAAAGTGTAACTTTAATAGATTGAGAATGTAACCTTAGTCCTTTAAGTGTGTAATTTCAGTCAACGTCAACGATAACACCAAGTAAACAACAACAATAATAACCGCATCTATTTTTGACATTAAAAAACCGAGATAATACGATTATTTTTTTCAAAAATCTATTATTATACAGTAGATCTAAGATTAAAATAACTAAATAAGAAAAAAAAAGTAGATCTGAATAACTAATTTTTTGGGATTTCGAAATTAATACTACTTTTTAAGATCTAAAAGAAGAGGATAAAGAAAAAAAAAAGTAAAATAAAATAAACTATAAATCTGAAAAAAAAAATAAAAATAAAAACTGAAAAAGAAGAAAAAAACAACCACCACAACGGCCAACCCCACGGCCGTCAACACCGACCTATACCCACAACCCTCACGACCCCCATCTGACCCCCACCGCCACCAAGACCCTCCTCTGACCTCCACCACCACCACCACTGCACCGCTGGCCACCACTGTATCGTGACCCTCCTCTTAGCCCACCACTACTAACCACCCCCACCTCACCCCCACCACCCCGACACGGCGACAGACTACAACCCACCTCCTCTGACCCCAACACCCACACCGACACGGCGACACCCCACCCTCCTTTGACCACAACAACCCCCACTACCACCTTCTTTAAGTCAGATCTGAAAAAAAAAAAAGGTAAGGTGAAGAAAGATAGGAAAAGTAGGCGGGCACAGTGGAGAGGAGGAGGATGAGCCGCGGTGGAGAGGAGGGTAGTAGTGGTAGATCTCGTTTTTTTTCCACAACAACCCCCACTACCACCTTCTTTATGGTGGTTGTTGGTGGTGAAGGAGAACGGTGGAAGGCTTATAGGTGGTGGTTGGTGGTCGCGGTGTGGTGGTGGTGCCGGTTTTGTGGTGACAGGAAAGGGGTGGCCGGCAGTGAGGAAGAAGAGAGGGGGTGGCGTGGTGGAGGTGGCTGCTGGGTGGCGTGGTGGAGGTGGCGGCTGGGTGGCTTTTGTTTAGATCTAGGTTTTGTTTTTGGATTTGGTGGGTGGTTTGAATTTAGAGAGAAGTAGGATAGTGTTTTTAGAGAGAAGGCGGAGTTTGTATGATAAATGAATTGTGGGAGGATTGTGTTAAAGGGATAAATGTATTAGTTGTTTAATTAGTATGGATGAGAGAGAAGGGGGTTAAACACTTGTTAATGACAATTTTCCTGTTTAAATCTAAGCCATCCATTTTCAAGATCTAATGGCCTACAAGAGGACTTATGGACTCAAGGAAATAAGGTGGACTCATTTTATCCTTGTTATATATATATATATATAGATAGATAGATTCTTGTGAGTCCACCCTTTTTTTTGAGTCCATGAGTCCTCATCCTAGCCATTGGATGAGGGAGATGGATGGATGAGATTGTAGTGACAAAAACACACTTAACACTAATCATTTACCTATGCACTAATTAATTAACTTTCTCTCTCTAGCCTTTAATTAATCACTTTTGAGCACTTTTGAGTTTCTGAGATTTATGAGTGTAACTTCAGCCCCTATTTGTGTAAGTTCAAACTAAAATGAAATTTTGACTATATAAATTTGAATTTATGAAACTTCAACACAAGTTTATGTGATTTTTGCCTTTTTATGAGTGTAATTTCAGTCATTACGAGTGTAACTTCAACCTATATTTATGTAACTTCAAACTAAAATGTAATTTCGACTACTTAAATTTGAATTTATGAAACTTCAAGACAAGTTTATGTGATTTTAGCCTTTTCATGAGTGTAACTTCAGTCATTACGAGTGTAACTTCAGCCTTTATTTGCGTAATTTCAAACTAAAATGAGATTTCAACTATATAAATTTGAATTTATGTATTTATAAGACAAGTTTATATGATTTTATCCTTTTTATGAGTGTAACTTCCTCATAACGAGTGTAACTTCAACCCTTATTTCTTTAACTTTAACCCAAAATATGATTTCGCCTATATAAATTTAAATTTTTGTAACTTTGACAATTTATCTGATTTTAACATTTTTATGAATGTAACTTTAGACTTTACGAGTGTAACTTCAAACCTTATGTAACACCCGCAAATGTAACCGGCCTATTTTTATAGTAAAAATATTTTACGGATACTTTTCAGCGAAATTTAGTTTTAGTTTAGAATTAAATTTCCCGTGTCTAATTTAGTTTGTATTTGGACTTTACGCGAGATTTCAAGTAAATTACATCTTAAGACGTTATTGACTTTTTCCACTTACTCCTTCATATACTCCCTCATAACCTAACTCCCTCACAACTCAAACTTCTTCTTCCTCAACAAGTAATCCCCAAAACCTAACCTCCATATTCTTCCAAGCTTAGAATCGTCATAAGTCCTTCATTCCTCGCTCAAATTCGCTCTAGTTCGTCTCATTATTTCCCACTCTTCGTCCTCTGTCCGTTTTGGTAATAAAATTACAGTCTTTCTCGCTTTTCAATTTATCCGTCTTTCTCAAAGGTGAATTATATTCATCTTTTATTATCTATTTGTAGGTGGTGACCTTCAAGATCCCGACAAAGACTACTTCTTGATTGAAGAGGACGTTGACGCGGAGTGAAGATGCAAAAAGGTAACGGTGAAAGGTTACTCGATATCATTTACGTGTTTTATGTGTTTTCTTTGTTAGAAATCGTATTTAGAATAGGATTAGTAATCATAGGAATTGTGTTTGTTGATGATTGTTGATAATTGTTGATGATTGTTGTTAGTAGATGATAGTTAGAAATGATTATTGAAGATTTAAGTGATGTTGTGTTGTTCTCGCGTGAACTAGGGTTCCCAGCCGGGTGACCGGCTAGGGACGCATCAGAGGTAAAGGTTGTGTTTTAATGTTGTGATGTTCCCAGCCGGGTGCCCGGCCGCCGGTCCCCCTGACCGGCTGGGAACTCGCTGCATTTTTGGATGGTTTTTGGTTTGTGCATGAGGTGCCAGCCGGGTGCCCAGCCGCCGGTCCCCCTGACCGGCTGGCACCCTGTTGGGGTTATTTCTTATATTTTCTTAAATCTTAAATTTATAATAGTTCGCATGGTTCGTTTATCGTATAAATTTACGTAATGACTTTAAATATTAATGTTTCGAATATATGATATTCAATTCACTTGTATCGCATGTTTTGTGACGGTTTTTTATATGTCCCACTTTGAGTCGGTTTTTACAAATGTTACGGTTTGAGTACTAATTTTCTATGTGCTGTGTACTCTCATTCCCTTGGCTACCTCCACGTTCGTAAGGCTGAAATGTCGGAACGGGGAGTGTATCCTTACTGCTTAATTGCATGTGTTAGTGGTCATATGACGACGTTGTTGGGAGGCGAACGCTTTGCGTTGATCGACCCGGCCGTCAAATGTTGTATACTTGCGAGGTGGTGTCAACTGCATGTAGCGTACCGCTTGTTATGAGGCTTGTGCTCTTTTCCGCCTCTTTCGTGAATGTCGACCGAATTTGGGGTACTCGGCGTCTATGATTGACCGAGTCTTGGATACGAAACGTTTATCGCATGTCGAATCGGAACACGTTTATTCCGAGAATCTGGCAAGGTTTAGACTAGGATCGGATATTTATATCGTCGTCCTACCGGAGGAAATTAGTCTACATGTACGAAATGTTTATCGTGTATGCGTTCAGGGAAATGTCTTATCCCGTGGATGCCTTTTTATCATACTTGCCATGGACACAATGCTAGTGTGTGGCATTTACCGTGAGAGATGTCGTCAATGTATTGGTGTGTTTGGGTTGATGATTACATGATTGATTATTCGTGATCATTGGATGACTTGGCATGGTTTGTTTGTCGAGTCTCAATCTTATCAAACTTATGCCGCTAACGGTTAGATGCAAGCCCTAGTGAGTGTATATTGTTGCCTGAGAGTGTCTTCCCCGAGTCTATCTATAGCATGATGATTACGGATTTGTGCTTCATATGCTCGTATCATTATATATTGAATTGCCTATTTATCCTTATCGTATTTCACATGTATATCTATATATGCATGCTTCTACTTTTGTATTTCCTTTTATGTACGTTTAATGTGATATGGTTGGGAGAACCCGGAGTTACTCCCCACTGACTGTGGCGTTCATGTTTTTCATGGATGAACAGGTTGCTTGATTGGATGGCTTTTTGCGTGGTATTTTGGGTTCAGGTGTAAGCTAGCAGGCGTTGACCTGGATGATTCACCCCTAGACGTTTCCTAGCTAGTTGCTAAATAACTTTGTCTTTTGTTAACATTTTGAGAGACTACGTCTCTTGTAGTATTTTGTATTTGGTTTGTAATTATTGACATTCCTCGTATTTCTATCTTGCATGTAAAAAGTTTTAAAAACACCGTATTTTCCGCTTTATAATTCACATGCTTGTTATGTTTTATTTCCGCATTCGCGAGGGTTGTCACAGTTGGTATCAGAGCTTTATCGCTCCTGACGCACACACGTGAACCCTAAACTTAAACTACTTGACCTTGAAAATAATAAACGAGAGATGGGTAGAAGTTAAGGATTTTACTTGGTAGTCTATTTGTTTATGCTAAGTGTTAGGATTAACTTGTTTTGTTTTTGTTTCTTATGAAGATGGTTAGACATCGAGTAGTAGAGAATGTTATGCTGGAAGCTCTTCCTCAAGTGTTGAAGAATCAACAAGATGCGGCTATTGCTCTAGCCAACCAAGTTCCCCCTCGAAGAGAAGATAATCACCAAGGAGGCTACGCTTGGGTAGCTGGTCAAATAGTTAGGAGTAAGATTATACCTTACGGTGGAGAGCCGGACCCTACCGAGCTATCGGAATGGTTCCGAGAGATGGAGAAGCAATTTGATCTATACCAAGTCCGTGAGGAGGACAAGGTGAGGATCGCAAAGCACTTCCTTGTAAGGGAAGCAGATAATTGGTGGGCTATTACTAGTGCCACCGCTACTCTTAAAGATGATTTCAATTGGGCTTGTTTTAAAGCTCTAGTGGAAGGTCGATTCTATCTTAAGGAGCTTAAGCAACAAAGGCTCAAGAAGTTTATTGACTTCAAGCAAGGTAACTTGTCGGTACAAGACTTCACTACGGAGTTCAAAAGGCTTGCTCATTTTGCTCCGAGGCTTATCAGAGATGACGAGGACCGAGCTTTCTACTACCGCAACAAGCTTAGTGCTTTACTTCAAAGTAAAGTGAGGAGGAATACTACTTCCTTTGGGGATTTATATGATGATGCCTTAGGGGCCGAGAATTCCATGAAGGCCATTAGGGATGAAGCTATGATGAATAATCCCTCTCCTTCTTTCACTCCTAGGCCAAATATCTATGGGAAGAAACCGTTTCCTCCGTCTTCCTCCAACTCTTATGCTAACAAGAGGAGATTCAATCCTCCCCCTTATGCAAATGCAAGAACTCCCGCTCCTTTCATTCCTCGAGCTACTTCTAATGTGGCTCATAGGCCTTATGCTCTTCAAGCTCAAGCTCAAGGTCGCTTATGCAACCGTTGTAGACTTCCATACCATCCCGGTGTGTCTTGTTCCAACCGACCTTATATTTGCTACTTTTGTCAAAAGGGTGGTCACCGTTATGAAGATTGCCCCGATCGTAAGTTGCCCCCTCCTATAGCCAAACCTAAGGGTTCTATCTTTGTTATGAGCCGAGCAGAAGCCGATGCTCATCCGGAGATAATTACGGGTATGTTCTCAATCTTAGAGCAATCGTGTCTTATTCTTTTTGATACCGGTGCTTCAATGTCCTTTGTGTCTTCGACTTATGCTAATAAATTATCTATCGAGCCTACATCTAGTGAGGATACTTCCATATCCTTACCATCCGGAGATATTATCTCTTGTTCTACTCTTTATCCTAATGTTCCAATATCTATCGCGAGTTCTATCTTTCCCGCAAATCTCCTTAAGTTTCCTCTACGAGAGTTCGATATAATTCTAGGTATTGATTGGTTAGCATTGTATCATGCTAGGTTCGAGTGTAGAGATCAAAAGATTTATTTAAAGAGTCCTTTAGGAGTTAGAATAACCTATAAGGGATCTCATCCGCGAAAAGGTGTGTCTTTGATTTCCGCAATGAAATTGGTGAGTATGGTAAGAAAGGGTCACCAAGCATACTTGTGTGTTGTGACTTCTACTACTACCTCTTTGCCAAATATTTAAGATGTGCCAATAGTTCGTAAATTCGTTGATGTATTCCCTGAAGACTTACCCGGGATTCCTCCCGAGCGTGATGTTGAGTTTTCTATTGATCTTGTACCTGGTTCCGGACCCATAGCCACAGCTCCTTTCCGTATGGCTCCAACCGAGTTGAAAGAGTTAAGGAAGCAGCTTGATAATATGATTGAGAAGGGTTTCAGTCGACCAAGTGCCTCGCCTTGGGGTGCTCCCGTTCTTTTTGTGAAGAAGAAAGATGGTTCCATGAGGCTTTGTATTGATTACCGTGAGCTGAACCGAATCACAATCAAGAATAGGTATCCTTTGCCGAGAATTGAAGATTTGTTTGATCAACTAAAGGGTGCTTCTATTTTTTCCAAGATTTATTTGAGATCCGGTTATCACCAAATTCCTGTTCGTGATGTTGATATTCGGAAGACCGCGTTTAGTACAAGGTATGGTCATTATGAGTTCAAGGTGATGCCATTTGGATTGACAAATGCTCCCGCTATTTTTATGGATCAAATGAACCGCACTTTTAGTGAGTATCTTGATAAGTGTGTGGTGGTGTTCTTTGACGATATTCTTATATTCTCCAAGACCGAAGAAGAGCATGCTATTCATCTAAGGACTATTTTGAGTGTCCTTCGTCGTCAGAAGTGGTTTGCTAAATTCTCCAAGTGTGAATTTTGGTTACCTAAGGTGTCCTTTCTTGGGCATGTAATTTCTAAAGAAGGTGTAATGATGGATCCTTCTAAGATTGAAGCCGTTGTTGATTGGAAGAGTCCGAACGATGTTAGAGAGGTCCGAAGTTTTCTTGGTTTAGCTGGTTATTACCGTAGATTTGTCAAGGATTTCTCTAAGCTTGCTAGACCGATGACCCAGTTGTTGAAGAAGGAAACCAAGTTTCTATGGAATGAAGCTTGTGAAGCCGCTTTTCAAGAGTTAAAGAAAAGGTTAACTATCGCTCCGGTGTTGACTTTGCCTGAAGATGGTGTAGACTTTGATGTCTATTGTGATGCTTCTAAGATGGGATTGGGTTGTATACTTATGCAAAGTAGGAAGGTGGTGGCTTATGCTTCGAGACAGTTGAGAGTTCATGAAGTGAACTATCCTACTCATGATTTGGAATTGGCCGCCGTTGTTCATGCCTTGAAAGTGTGGAGACACTACCTTATTGGTGTTCATTGTCGTATATTCACCGATCACAAAAGTTTGAAGTACATATTTACTCAAAAAGAGTTGAATATGAGGCAAAGAAGATGGTTGGAATTGGTGAATGATTATGATTTTAAGTTATTGTACCATGAAGGGAAGGCAAATGTTGTTGCCGATGCTCTTAGTAGGAAAGCTTCTCATGCTTCTCATGTTATGCGGGTATTACCCGATGATCTTTGTGGCGAGTTTCGAAAGTTGAGGTTGGAATTCGTGGAGCGTGGATTTGTTTATGTTGGTGCTATGACTGCCGAACCTATTTTTCTCCGTGAGATCCGCGAAAGTGAAGTTGATGATCTTACCTACAAGTCTATTCAAGCCAAGCTCCTTGAAGGTAAAGCAAAAGATTTCAAATTTGATGATAAACGTGTTCTTCGATTCCATGGCCGTTTGTTTGTGCCGAATGCTCTTGATTTGAGAAGGCGAGTTCTTGATGAAGCTCATATTTCCCCTTATTCTATTCACCCCGGAGGTGATAATATGTATAAAGATTTGAAGCTACAATTTTGGTGGCCGAATTTGAAAGGCGATGTTGTGTCTTATGTTGGAAGATGTCTTACTTGCCAACAAGTGAAGATTGAACACAAGAGGCCCGGTGGATTGCTACAACCTTTGGATATTCCGCTATGGAAGTGGGAATATATTTCCATGGATTTTCTTATGGCCTTGCCAAGGACTGTTGGAAGTAAAGATGCCGTTTGGGTTGTTGTTGATCGTTTGACCAAGTGTGCTAGATTCATTCCGATCAAAGAGACTTGGAGTTTAGATCGACTAGTGAAAGCCTATGTTGATGAGATTGTTAGATACCATGGTGTTCCCAAGGAGATCATATTTGACCGAGATCCGAGGTTTTGTTCGAGATTTTGGAAGGCTTTACAAGAAGCCATGGGTAGTAAATTGTTGATGAGTACCGCATTCCATGCTGCAACTGATGGTCAGACCGAGAGGACTATTCAGACTTTAGAAGACTTGCATAGGGCTTGTGCACTCGACTTCCAATCTAGTTGAAAAAGAGTCTACCGTTGGTGGAGTTTTCTTACAACAACAGTTATCATGCATCGATCAAGATGGCTCCTTATGAAGCTCTTTATGGAAGGAAATGTCGAAGTCCTATATGTTGGAATCAATTGAGTGATGTTCGTGACTTAGGCCCCGATGTTCTTGTTGAGACCATTGATCATGTGAAGGTCATTCGTGATAGAATGAAAGCCACTCAAGACCGTCAAAAGTATTATGCCGATATCCGGAGAAGACTGTTAGAATTTGAAGTTGGAGATAAGGTGTTCTTGAATGTATCTCCAATGAAAGGTGTTAAAAGGTTTGGTGTTAAGGGTAAATTGAGCCCGAAATACATTGGACCCTTTGATATTGTGAAAAGGATTGGTGCCGTTGCTTACAAGTTGGATTTGCCCCCGAATTTGGCTAAGGTTCATGATGTATTCCATGTTTCTCAATTGAGAAAGTATGTTAGTGATCCAAGCCATGTCTTTCAAAAGGAAATGTCCGAGCTTGAACCGAATTTATCCTTTGAAGAGAAGCCGATCCGCATCCTAGATCGCAAGGATAAGAAGTTGAGAAGTAAAGTAGTTCCTTTAGTGAAAATCTTGTGGAGATGTGCCAATGTTGAAGAAGAGACTTAGGAAACGGAAGCTTCTATGCGTAGTAAATATCCAAGCTTATTCGATTAAGGTATCTTTCTTTCGCTCAAGTTTCGAGGGCGAAATATTTTAAAAGGTGGGGTGATTGTAACACCCGCAAATGTAATTTATAGTAAAAATATTTTACGGATACTTTACAGCGAAATTTAGTTTTAGTTTAGAATTAAATTTCCCGTGTCTAATTTAGAATTTCCGAGTTCGTATTTGGACTTTACGCGAGATTTCAAGTAAATTACGTCTTAAAACGTTATTGACTTTTTCCTTGAATTTTTCCACTTACTCCTTCATATACTCCCTCATAACCTAACTCCCTCACAACTGAAACTTCTTCTTCCTCAACAAGTAATCCCCAAAACCTAACCTCCATATTCTTCCAAGCTTAGAATCGTCATAACTCCTTCATTCCTCGCTCAAACCTCGCTCTAGTTCGTCTCATTCTTTCCCTCTCATCGTCCTCTCTCCGTTTTGGTAGTAAAATTACCGTCTTTCTCGCTTTTCAATTTATCCGTATTTCTCAAAGGTGAATTATATTCATCTTTTATTATCTATTTGTAGGTGGTGACCTTCAAGATCCCGACAAAGACAACTTCTTGATTGAAGAGGACGTTGACGCGGAGTGAAGATGCAAAAAGGTAACGGTGAAGGGTTACTCGATATCATTTACGTGTTTTACGAGTTTTCTATGTTAGAAATCGTATTTAGAATAGGATTAGTAATCATAGGAATTGTGTTTGTTGATGATTGTTGATAATTGTTGATGATTGTTGTTAGTAGATGATAGTTAGAAATGATTATTGAAGATTTAAGTGATGTTGTGTTGTTCTCGGGTGAACTGGGGTTCCCAGCCGGGTGACCGGCCGCCGTTCTGCCGACCGGCTAGGGACGCATCAGAGGTAAAGTTGGTGTTTTGATGTTGTGATGTTCCCAGCCGGGTGCCCGGCCGCCAGTACCATTGACCGGCTGGGAACTCGCTGCATTTTTGGATGGTTTTTGGTTTGTGCATGAGGCGCCAGCCGGGTGCCCGGCCGCCGGTCCCCCTGACCGGCTGGCACCCTTCTGGGTTATTTCTTATATTTTCTTAAATCTTAAATTTATAATAGTTCGCATGGTTCGTTTATCGTATAAATTTACGTAATGACTTTAAATATTAATGTTTCGAATATATGATATTCAATTCGCTTGTGTCGCATGTTTTGTGACGGTTTTTGATATGTCCCACTTTGAGTCGGTTTTTACAAATGTTACGGTTTGAGTACTAATTTTCTATGTTCTTTGTAGTCTCATTCCCTTGGCTACCTCCACGTTCGTAAGGTTGGAATGTCGGAACGGGGAGCGTATCCTTACTGCTTAATTGCATGTGTTAGTGGGCATATGACGACGTTGTTGGGAGGCGAAAGCTTTGCGTTGATCGAACCGGTCGTCAAATGTTGTATACTTTCGAGGTGGTGTCAACTGCATGTAGCGTACCGCTTGTTATGAGGCTTGTGCTCTTTTCCGCCTCTTTCGTGAATGTCGACCGAATTTGGGGTACTCGGCGTCTATGATTGACCGAGTCTTGGATGCGAAACGTTTATCGCACGTCGAATCGGAAGACGTTTATTCCGAGAGTCTGGCCAGGTTTAGACTAGGATCGGATATTTATATCGTCGTCCTATCGGAGGAAATTAGTCTACATATACGAAATGTTTATCGTGTATGCGTTCAGGGAAATGTCTTATGCCGTGGATGCCTTTTAATCATACTTGCCATGTACACGGTGCTAGTGCGTGTCATTTACCGTGAGAGATGTTGTCAATGTATTGGTGTGTTTGGGTGGATGATTACATGATTGATTATTCGTGATCATTGGATGACTTGGCATGGTTTGTTTGTCGAGTCTCAATCTTATCAAACTTATGCCGCTAACGGTGAGATGCAAGCCCTAGTGAGTGTATATGGTTGCCTGAGAGTGTCTTCCTCGAGTCTATCTATAGCATGATGATTACAGATTTGTGCTTCATATGCTCTTATCATTATATATTGAATTGCCTATCTATCCTTATCGTATTTCACATGTATATCTATATATGCATGCTTCTACTTTTGTATTTCCTTTTATATACGTGTAATGTGATATGGCTAGGAGAACCCGGAGTTACTCCCCACTGATTGTGGCGTTCATGTTTGTCATGGATGAACAGGTTGCTTGATTGGATGGCTTTTTGCTTGGTATTTTGGGTTCGGGTGTGAGCTAGCGGGCGTTCACCTGGATGATTCACCCCTAGACGTTTCTTAGCTAGTTGTTAAATAACTTTGTCTTTTGTTAACATTTTGAGAGACTGCGTCTCTTGTAGTATTTTGTATTTGGTTTGTAATTATTGACATTCCTCGTATTTCTATCTTGCATGTAAAAAGTTTTAAAAACACCGTATTTTCCGCTTTATAATTCACATGCTTGTTATGTTTTATTTCCGCATTCGCGAGGGTTGTCACACCTTATTTGTGTAACTTTAATTTTAAGACATATGTGTAACTTTAAGACATGTTTAGGTAACTTTTTTCATTTTAGGTAACTTAAGTCATTTATACTAAATGTGATTGTGTATTTTAATTTGAATTCATGTAACTTTAAGACATGTTTAGGTAACTTTAGTCCTTACTATTGTGTAACTTTAGTCATTCCTAGTGTAACTTTAGTCCTTATTAGTGTAACTTCAGTCCAAAATGATGTAACTTCAGTTTAAAATGGTTTAACTTCAGTCCAAAATGGTGTAACTTCGGTCCAAAATGGTGTAACTTCAGTCATTAAACAACATAAATCAACTAAAACAAAACAAAAAAGATGACAAATGAAAATAGAACAAATATCATCAACAAAAGAAAATTAAAACTTAAAAGTAAATCTGAAAAAATAAAAAGTAGATCTAGAAATGGGTGTTATTATAAAAAAAACGAGATCTAAAATAAATAAATAAAAACCTAAGAAATTTGAAAAAAAAATGTGTAACTTCAGTCATATTATATGTGTAACTTCAGTTATTATAAGTGTAACTTCAGTCATTATATGTGTAACTTCAGACATTATATGTGTAACTTCAGGCATTATATGTGTAACTTCAGTTAACAAACCCACTAACCACAAACAAAAAAAAAGATGTTGATTTTTGAGATCTTAAAAAAAGAAACAAACATAAAAATAAAAACGAGATCTAAAAAATAAAAACATATATTCAGAAAAACAAAACTTCAGTGAAAAAATGTGTAATTTCAGTGAAAAAATGTGTAACTTCAGTCATTATATGTGTAACTTCAGTTAATAAAAGTGTAACTTCAGTCATTTTATGTGAAACTTCAGTGAAACAACACTACGAACCACAAAAAAGTAACAAACATTAAAAATTTGAAATATAAAAACGAGATCTAAAAAATAAAAACATATATTCAAAAAAAAAGAAAAGAAGAGTGGTGGAGGGACGGCATGAGAGAAGAGATAAGAAAAAAAGAAAAAAAAAACAAGATCTAAAAAGAAGGGTGCAAATCTGAAAAAAGAAAAAAAGAAAAGAGAAAAGACGAAGAAGAGAGGAGGTGGCAGGAGAGGGCAGCGAGAAGGAGGTAAGGGCGAGGAGCAGGTGCGATTAAGGCGAGGCTGAATGAAGTAGATCTAAAAAAAAAAAATTTCTTTTTTTTAAATTTGGCCGGTGGCCGGCGATGGCCGCCGGAGTTCGGTAATGCCGGAGGTGGGAGATGAAAGAAAGTGAGGGAGGTTTATGAATTATTTGAGTTTTTGAATTTTTTGGGTTTTGAATTTTTGGGTTTTTGAATATTTTGGGTTTTAGAGAGAGATGGAGGAATGAAATTATGTGGGATGAGAGAGAAGTGGTTGAGTGGAAAATCTTATATATTGAATTAACATGGGATTAGTGGTTAATTAGTAAAGATGAGAGAGAATGAAAAATTAGCCACTAATCCTTTTTTGGGAGCTTCAATCTCAGCCATCCATCTCCAAGATCCAAGAGCCTATAAGAGGACTTATGGACTCAACTTTCCTAGGAGGACTTACATGATCCTTTCTCTCTCTCTCTCTCTCTCTCTCTATATATATATATATATATATAGATTTAGGATCCGGTGAAAACAAGGACTCAGTGGAAAAAGTGGAAACGAACGGTTGAAGTCAAAATCACATTTTAGCTTGAAGTTACAAAAATAATGGTTGAAGTTATACTCGTAATGTAGATGGAAGTCAATAAAACCCACTCATTTTGTTCTAATCTTGTCCCTTAATTTTATTCTAATCTTGTCCATCCATTTTTCTTTTAATCTTGACCCTCCATCTTGTTCTAATCTTGTCCTTTCATCCTCTTCATCCAATGACCAAGATGAGGACACATGGACTCAATTTTGAAGGTGGACTCATTAGAACTTGCCTATATATATATATATATATATATATATATATATATATATATATATATATATATATAGAGGCGGGATCTCGTGAGTTGAGTTCTTATGGTGAGTTGGTACTACCAAAGTGTTATTGTAGTGTTACTCTTATGTTCTCATAATTCTTTTTTATGCTGATTATATTACTTTTTGTTTTTTCTTTACTTTTTTTTTACCACATATTATTATAGTGTTACGATTACGTTATTTTTTATACTTTTTTTTTGTTACCATGTGTTATTCAAGTATTATTCTTACGTTATTTTTCTTTTTTTACTTTTTTTTGTT
The DNA here is from genome assembly GCA_022085475.1 of Heliosperma pusillum. Classification (NCBI taxonomy): domain Eukaryota; kingdom Viridiplantae; phylum Streptophyta; class Magnoliopsida; order Caryophyllales; family Caryophyllaceae; genus Heliosperma; species Heliosperma pusillum. The sequence goes on from JAIUZE010066339.1 coordinate 73,636, forward strand.
ACCGCGTGTTATTCTAGTATTATTCTTATGTTTTTTTAGGCTTTTTTTGTTAGCGTGTGTTTTTCTGTGTTACTCTTATGTTATTTTTTTAAAAAAAATTTTGTTACTGCGTGTTACCCTTGCATAATTTTTTTTTTTACTTTTTTTAAACCGCATGTAATTATAGTGTTAATTTTACGTTTTTTTAATAAAAAAATTTGGTTGCCGCATGTTATTCTAGTGTTACTCTTATGTTATTTTGTTTACACTTTTTTTTATTTGTATTATTCAAGTGTTACTCTTACATTAATTTTTATTTTTATTCACGTGTTACTCTGATGTTATTGTTGTGGTATTCACGTGTTACTCTGATGTTACTGTTGTGGTATTCACGTGTTACTCTGATGTTATTGTTGTGTTATTCACGTGTTACTCTGATGTTATTGATAGTCCATAGACCTTAATTAGACTCCTCTAATTATTTACTAAATTACTTTTTAATTTAGTTTATAATGATCTATGTAACATGCATGCAAATATAAAGACATTTATATAAAAGAAGAAATTTCCTCACATTGGTATGGAAAATATATGGGCACAACAAGAACTCCTTCTTGTTGATCTTGAGCTACAAATATGGTTGAACACAAATAATCTCCAAGGTAGAAGATCTCCTCTAAGATGCACCAAGATTAACCCAAATAATCTACCCTTATTATTAACTAGATAATAAGATAGATATTTTTCTACTAATATTATGACTATATTACTACACTAGTAATACTCAGTAAATATTAGTGTTTGAGAGTTTATAGTGAGAAGAAGAGTTTTAGAGAGAAGTATGACAATTGCACAAAATGAAGTAAGTAAAAAATGAACACCAATGCCCATTTTAAAGGCCATTTGGCCGGATGATTTAGTCCACATTTGGACTATTTTTTGTTCAATTTTGGTCACATGCATTAGAGTGGAGTGTTGTAGAAAGGAAGATGATTATATTCAACTTGTTATGTCACCTTCAAAAGGTAACTAAGGAGTGTAAACATGAACAAAAATCATCACCCTTGTAACTACTTCAAAACCGGCCCTCTTGGCCTAGTTAGGTCCATTTTGATTTTTGATATTTGTCTCACAAATACTTATTGATCATATGGTTAATTATCTTGTATAATTAAGTGTTAATTTGATCATATAACAATTATATGACTCAATTAAATAAATAATATGTACTTAACATTTTAAGTAATATTTTACCATTATATCAATATATAATGTGTTGAGCAAGTGTCCGCCACAAATAGTGCATTTATATTATAAATCTCATTTTGGAATATTAGTGGGATGATAGTATTTTGATACTCCACGTCAGTTGATTAACGTAAATCGATAACGGTCAGCTGACTAGAGTTAGACGTTATTGTCGTATGACGGCGGTAATCAACTGACCCCTTTCGGTCACACCTATAGGATGAGACCCAAACAGAAATCTAATTATTTGTATACGATACATATTAATTAGTACTTTATATATATATTTGATATATGTTTAGTTACGAGAGTTAATTATTTGGAAATTGAGTTACGAACTCATTCCGGATAAGTTTATTAGTCAATTATACGATAATTGACTGAATAAATTTTACGTCTTATTTTAATACGATTAAATAAAGATTAATTTAATGATTAATAGTTAATTCATTAAATTAGTTGAGGTTATGCATATACTTTGAGGTAGAGGTGATTAGTTAATTATATTTACAAGGAGTTGTAAAATAATCTAACTAGGCATTGTGGGACCCATTATATATTGATATAATGATAAAATATCACTTAAAAGTTAAGTGTATATTATTTATTATTTGAGTCAAATTTGTTATATGATCAAATTAACCCTTAATTATACAAGATAATTAAACATATGATTATAAGTATTTGTGGGACAAATATCAAAAATCAAAATGGACCATATGTCACTAGTGGAGGCCGGATTATTGTAGTGTACAACATGATGATTGTTGTTGCTTGTTTACACTACAACATGTGATCATGTCATGTTTATGACACATGATCTTAGTCTTATTCACTACTACACTCAAAGTAATTGCATGGGATTATTTTAAGCAAAATAAGAGGCCACATAGGGCTCTCTTGGCCGGACCATAGTGTCCTTATAAGGACAACTTTGTTGTTCATTTTGCTTGCTTGTTCATTCTTATTTTGTGCTTATCTCACTAAAATCCTCATCTCTCTAAAACCTCTCAAATACTAATATTTTCCTATTACTAGAGTAGTAATAAAATCTAATATTAGTTCATCTTTTCACTTGTGTTTTCTAGTCAAAAACTAAGTGATAAGTTTGGGTTCTCTCTTGGGTGCATCTAAAAGGAGGTCTTCTAGTTTGAAGATTACAAGGAGGATCATCTATTTCTTTCTAGCACAAGAACAACAAGAAAGGTGTTTCTTGTTGTGCCCATATAAACCGAAATTTCCCAATGTAAGGAAATTTCTTCTTACTTTTTATTATGCATTTTAATTTGCATGCATGTTACATAGATCTTTATTAAACACTAAATTAACAAGTAATTTAGTAACTAATTAGAGGAGTCTAATTAGGGTCTATGAACTTTCATGTGGTATCAGAGCTAGCTTGTAGCATGCATGTTGATTTTAAGCATTAAAATCGGGTTATACGATAACTTGAGTAAAAATCGAAAATTTATGTTAAAAATGGTTTTCACGAAATTTTCTGATTTGCATGCATACCTACTGACCTCAAAATGTTTGTGGTCAAATTTGGTGAATTTACGAATTATTTTGCTATTTATTATGATTTATGGCCTTTATAACCGAGTTAACATGCGGTTTTATGTTAAAAGTTAACTAAAAATAGTTGCATGTTGAATCTGGCCTCAAATTTTTAATATGTTCTCACATGCATGGTGTACATATTGTATGTAATTTTTCGTGACATTTAGTCATGTATTGCATGGTTATTGATTTTTATTGGATAAAAATCAATTTAAAGGAGTTATTTTGTTCTTAAAATTGAAACGAGACTTTCTGGAGTTCAAAATTTTTTGTACATTTTAAAATATTATTTATATCATCCTGGTAAAATTTGAAAATTTGTTTCATCATTTTACTATTTGAGTTGGTTTTTATTTGATAAAAACCGATTCTTATAATGCTATTTGTTCATAAAATCATTTCAAATTTTTTGGGCAAATGTTTTTGTTCTTGAGGTTCCTGGAAGTGTTCCAGAATGTACAAATATTTTTGTTTCAATTTTAATGATTTTTAATTTTATTTTGGGTTTAATTCATAAAAGTTATGAATAAACCTCTTTAAATAGCAAATGCGATCAATTTAAACTAATTAAATACAAGTGAAATTAGTGGGGACTAATTTTGAGTTCTAAATCAGTTTAGATAATTAGTTTGAGCTTAAATACGATTTAAGTGTTGATTATTGATTTTTAGTAGATAAAATCGATAAAATTCGTAAAAACCGAGCTAGAATGAACATGACAAGTGTTGAGGGTGATTTTGGCATGATTTTACAGCAATTTTTATTTATGTTGTTGAATGAATGAATGTCATTTATTTATTTTATTGCAAGTTGTACCTAGTATGGCCTAGATTATTTTAATCGGTATTACCCGTAATGTAAGGGAATACCGATTTGGTTGTAATTTATTGCGATTTCGTATCGCCGTTTTGTAATAATTAATAATTTCATTTTATAGATCAAATGTATAATAGGAATTTGCTATGTATTCATTTGTATTTTTGTAATTATTTATTGTGAAGACGGTGATTCCCAAAGTCGGTGTTCCAAAAGACGGTGCCATATTGGAAGGCGTTCCAAGAAGAGGCAAGGGACCAAGGAGTTGGTTTCCGATTTGTAATCATCTAGTTAATTAGATTAGCTAGGTGGCCATACTAGGATTTAATTTGATTGCTTGCTTTATTTTTCCGCACATGCCAAAATCACCAACATGCATTTTATTTATCGATTGTCAATTCAACGTTATTCAAAATTCGCCGACTTAGTTCACTTATAGGGAATTAATAACTAAAATTGGCAAGACCTCTCACATAACTTAAAAAAGGAATTGAGATTTAGCCTTACCAATTGAAGCACCTATGAACCCCGTGTTCATTAGGACAACCACAACGTGGACCTTTTTACCTCGGGTAAGTAGGGTGATACGATCACACGCCTAAATTGGGTTGGACTCAACAAGATAAGCGTTATCTTGGGACTAGGAGATGGGTTTAGTTGAAATCCGTCGACCGAGAGTTCTAGGAGTAGAATTAGTCAAAAGTTGACTTACCGTCTTTTACATAAAAGTTGCATAACATGTTCTTTTGTCTAAAATGCGGGTCTCGGAATCGCTTATATAATTTCGTGAGGGGTCATTATATGAGTGACTTGTTTAAATTGGTTATACAAGTAAAATTGATTAAAACAATGAATGTTAATATTTCCTAATTTTGTTGTAGTTATTCATAATTCGCAATGGCAAACAATAACAACACCGTTCAACTAGGAAAAGACTCATGGCTAAGGTCCGTTATGGACAAATGCATCTTAAAAGACGATGGAACTAATTTCGTCGAGTGGGAGCAAACGATCAAGAGTGCGGCGTTATCGGATAACGTTTTGCGCTACTTGACCGAGGCACCTCCAAATGAACCCGGCCCAAGGGCCACTAATGCGGCCAAAGCCGCCTATGAGGAATACCTTAAGGTAGCAAACGACGTCAAGATGGTCTTGATTTGGTCGATGTCCTCAACCCTTAAGCAACAATACATCACCCTTGGAGCATATGAGATATTCTCTAGGGTGACGTTGGCTTTTTCTCAATCACCCGAGATTCGCCAATATAATGCTATGACTAGGCTTTTTGAAGCCAAGCTAGAGAAGGGCCAAAAGGTTGGCCCACATGTGCTTAAGATGGTGGAACATGTTGACACTCTAGATCGTCTAGGGGTAAAAATTCCTAAGAAGCTAGCGGTTGGCCGCATCCTTCACTCACTTCCTCCCAAGTTTGCCCAAGCTAGGGCAAACTATAACATGCATGGCATGGATAAGAGCTTTCACGAGCTCCATGCTCTCCTTACCCAAGTCGAAAGGGATATGGAAGCAAGTGGGAGTGAGCAAAAGGATGTTCTTTCAATGAGATTGAAGAACTTAAAGCTAGGGGTTCAAAAGGGGAAGGGAAAAGCCAAGGCCCAATTTAAGAAGCAAGGAAAGGGAAAGGGCAAAGCTATAATGTATAGTAATGCCAAGGCTAAGGATAAGAAGGACGGATGTGTGACACCGTCAGGTATAATCCTTTCTTCTCTCTATATGATAGATATTAACTATGCTTGCACTTCCACTTGGGTATTTGATACTGGATGTGGTTCTCACCTTTGTAATCACTTGCAGGGGTTGAAGGACGTGCGAGCACTAGCCAAGGGTGATGTGGACCTACGAATGGGGAATGGAGCAAGAGTTGCCGCTGTCTCCGTAGGAACTTATGTACTAACCTTAGCTAGTGGTCTTGAGTTGTATTTAAATAATTGTTATTTTGTACCCTCCTTGACTAAGAACATTATCTCCATTTCCGTACTTGACGCGGAGGGTTTCTCTTTTGTAATCAAGAACAATAGTTGTTCGTTTTCTTTTAATGATGTGTTTTATGGTAAAGCCATCTCTATTGGAGGCATTTATGTTCTTGATAATGTTAATGAAATATATCATATCGAAAGCAAGAAGCTCAAATTAGGTGAACCTAATCAATCATACCTTTGGCATTGTCGTTTAGGTCATATAAACGAACGACGCATAAAGAGACTTGTTTCAACGAAACTTCTCAAACCATTTGATTACGAATCTTATGGTGAATGCGAATCTTGTCTTTTGGGCAAGATGACTCGTGCTCCTTTTACGGGAAAAGGGACACGAGCAAGTGAAGTATTAGGCCTTATACATACCGATGTATGTGGCCCAATGACTCTCCAAGCTAGAGGTGGTTACAAGTACTTCATTACTTTTACCGACGATTTAAGTAGATATGGATACGTCTACTTAATGAGGCATAAGAGTGAAGCTTTTGAAAAGTTCAAAGAGTTTCAACATGAAGTGGAAAACCAATTGAATAAGAAGATAAAAACCCTACGATCCGATCGTGGTGGTGAATATCTAAATTATGAATTTGATTCACACCTAAAAGATTGTGGTATAGTATCACAATGGACTCCTCCTGGAACACCTCAATTAAATGGTGTGTCTGAAAGGAGAAACCGAACTTTATTAGATATGGTTCGGTCGATGATGAGCCTTACAGAGCTTCCTGACTCGTTTTGGGGATTTGCCATCTTAACCGCAACATTTTCACTAAATCGTAGCCCGACTAAAGCAGCCAATAAAACTCCATATGAGATATGGAAAGGAAAGGTTCCTTATTTGTCGTTTATGAAAATTTGGGGTTGCGAGGCGTTTGTTCATGAGAAGTCTAATGACAAGCTCGCACCCAGATCCGACAAATGTTATTTTGTAGGATATCCTAAGGAGACTCGTGGATATTACTTCTACAACCGTCATGAGGACAAAGTGTTTGTGTCTCGTGATGCTGTCTTTCTAGAAAGCGATTTCGTTTCTAAAAGGCAGAGTGGGAGAAAATTCGAACTTGATGAAGTTCGAGAGCCACAAACCGAAAATGAAGTGGAGGAAAACGTTCCCTCCTCGTCTGAAACGGTTATTGTCCCTAGAAGGTCAGGTAGAATTAGTTCTCAACCTGATCGTTACCTCGGATGTATCGAGGGAGATGGTGATTTATTACTTTTTGAAAGTGATGAACCCACAACCTACAAGTCGGCCGTTTCTAGTCCCGACTCCAAGCATTGGCTAGAGGCCATGCAATCCGAAATGGATTCTATGTACGAAAATCAAGTATGGGACTTGGTAGACTTACCTGAGAAGGTGCGACCTCTTCAGTGCAAGTGGATCTACAAGATCAAGAATGGCATAGATGGACATAATGATATCTACAAAGCTAGATTGGTGGCAAAAGGCTTCACTCAAGTTCATGGTTTACACTATGACGAAACTTTTGCCCCAGTCGCTATGCTTCGATCCATTAGGATTCTCTTAGCGGTTGCCGCATTTTATAACTATGAAATTTGGCAAATGGATGTCAAAACCGCCTTCTTGAATGGGATTCTAGAAGAGGAAGTGTACATGACACAACCTGAAGGTTTTGAGGATAAATCCAACCCTAAGAAGGTATGCAAACTTAAGAGATCCATTTATGGTCTTAAGCAAGCATCAAGGAGTTGGAATCATCGCTTCGATCATGTAATTAAACAAAATGGATTCACTCGAAGTGTCGAGGAACCATGTTTATACATGAAGTTTAGTGGGAGCAAAGTTACTTTCCTTATCTTGTATGTGGATGACATACTTCTCATTGGGAATGACATACCAATGCTTACTTCTACCAAGGAGTGGCTTGGGAAACATTTCCAGATGAAGGATTTGGGAGAGGCACAACGCATTTTGGGTATCCGGATCTATAGAGATAGATCCAAGAGGATACTAGCATTAAGTCAAGAAGCTTATATAGATAAGATTCTTGATCGGTTCAAAATGAAAGACTCTAAGAGAGGCTTTCTTCCAATAGGTCATGGTATCACTCTGAGTAAATCCCAGAGTCCTACCGTCACCGAGGAGATTGAACGCATGAAGTTGATCCCTTATGCTTCAGCAGTTGGGTCAATCATGTATGCTATGATGTGCACTCGCCCTGACGTCGCCTATGCTTTGAGCATGACGAGTCGTTATCAAGCCAATCCAGGTGAGAGTCACTGGATAGCCGTAAAGAACATCCTTAAGTACTTACGAAGGACTAAAGATTCGTTCTTGGTGTTTGGAGGAGAGACTGAGTTGCGTGTAAAGGGTTACACGGACGCTAGTTTCCAAACTGATAGGGATGATTTAAAATCCCAATCCGGCTATGTCTTTATGTTGAATGGAGGAGCCGTTTGCTGGAAGAGCTTCAAGCAAAGCGTGACTGCGGATTCTACAACAGAAGCTGAGTACCTCGCAGCATCAGAGGCTGCAAAGGAAGCTGTGTGGATTCGGCAGTTCTTGGAAGGACTAGGAGTAGTCCCTACTGCCACAGATCCCATCACGATGTATTGTGATAACAGTGGGGCTATCTTTCAAGCAAAGGAGCCCAAGTCTAGTAACAAGTCTAGACATGTACTTAGGAAATACCATGTAATTAGAGATTACGTGGAGAGGAAGGAAATAGATGTATGTAAGGTTGGGACAGACGATAACATCGCTGATCCTCTAACCAAGCCTCTTACAAAGGCTAAACATGACAGTCATGTCGTCTCGATGGGATTAAGACGAGTTCCTGAATTCCTCTAGATTATGTGATATGTAATAATTGAATGTTGTATCAATGTTTACATATATGATAATTGCATTCATTGTTCGAGCTTTATATGAGCTCTTTTATTTAGTATTGACTAAATTTTATTACTTTGTTTTATCCGAATTGGTTATAAGAAAGGTTGAACTCAATTCAAGTGAACATGATGAACTTAGTAATTGTCCCTAGTCATTTGCATAAGGTGACGTCTCGAAATGACTAGATTGTAAGTCGATCGATGGTTGGTTCAGCACCATGGGGTCATGGGGATGACTGATCGTTTACATAGACAGACTGTAGAGACACTCTGTCGGACAGTGACCATGATAGAGTCCCTTATCAAAATTGTTGAAGCCTGGTCGTGGCGGGGATTTCTATTATATTCCTATGAGTCGATTCTTTAGACTGGCGACCATTTACCTGAGTCGGTGTATTTTCCGATTGACTTTGGTTTTTGTCCTAGGTCGTGCCGTGAAAGGAGGCCGATGGGCATCTACTGGGTCATGGTGATTTGCATTATACAGTGTAAGTTGGGTCAACAGGAATTGTCCACCCACGTTGGGTATTAACATCTTCGGGCCACTCGAGGAGTAGTGACTGGAAATGCGTGGCCACGCTCGGAAGAGATCTATGGTAGATTTTCCGGTCAGACAGTTACTCTCCAGATCGAGAAAACCACTCAATTTATTTTTCCAATCGCAAGTGCGACCTGAAAGACACCTTGCGATGAGTGGGAGGATGTGACGCTAAAGTGACAAGAGAATTGGTAGCACACAACTTGTCGAGACAAGTGGGAGATATTGTGGGAGTAGGAGTCCTCCGCAATAGTGTGGCTACATGCACAACTTGTATCGGACAAGTGGGAGATTGTTGGAGCAAGTGTCCTCCACAATAGTGCATTTATATTATAAATCTCATTTTGGAATATTAGTGGGATGACTAGTATTTTGATACTCCACGTCAGTTGATTAACGTAAATCGATAACGGTCAGCTGACTAGAGTTAGACGTTATTGTCGTATGACGGCGGTAATCAACTGACCCCTTTCGGTCACACCTATAGGATGAGACCCAAACAGAAATCTAATTATTTGTATACGATACATATTAATTAGTACTTTATATATATATTTGATATATGTTTAGTTACGAGAGTTATTTATTGGAAATTGAGTTACGAACTCATTCCGGATAAGTTTATTAGTCAATTATACGATAATTGACTGAATAAATTTTACGTCTTATTTTAATACGATTAAATAAGATTTAATTTAATGATTAATAGTTAATTCATTAAATTAGTTGAGGTTATGCATATACTTTGAGGTAGAGGTGATTAGTTAATTATATTTACAAGGAGTTGTAAAATAATCTAACTAGGCATTGTGGGACCCATTATATATTGATATAATGATATAATATCACTTAAAAGTTAAGTGTATATTATTTATTAATTTGAGTCATATAATTGTTATATGATCAAATTAACCCTTAATTATACAAGATAATTAAACATATGATTATAAGTATTTGTGGGACAAATATCAAAAATCAAAATGGACCATATATCACTAGTGGAGGCCGGATTATTGTAGTGTACAACATGATGATTGTTGTTGCTTGTTTTACACTACAACATGTGATCATGTCATGTTTATGACACATGATCTTAGTCTTATTCACTACTACACTCAAAGTAATTGCATGGGATTATTTTAAGCAAAATAAGAGGCCACATATGGCTCTCTTGGCCGGACCATAGTGTCCTTATAAGGACAACTTTGTTGTTCATTTTGCTTGCTTGTTCATTCTTGTTTTTGAATGCTTATCTCACTAAAATCCTCATCTCTCTAAAAACCTCTCAAATACTAATATTTTCCTATTACTAGAGTAGTAATAAAATCTAATATTAGTTCATCTTTTCACTTGTGTTTTCTAGTCAAAAAAACTAAGTGATAAGTTTGGGTTCTCTCTTGGGTGCATCTAAAAGGAGGTCTTCTAGTTTGAAGATTACAAGGAGGATCATCTATTTCTTTCTAGCACAAGAACAACAAGAAAGGTGTTTCTTGTTGTGCCAATATAAACCGAAATTTCCCAATGTAAGGAAATTTCTTCTTACTTTTTATTATGCATTTTAATTTGCATGCATGCTACATAGATCTTTATTAAACACTAAATTAACAAGTAATTTAGTAACTAATTAGAGGAGTCTAATTAGGGTCTATGAACTTTCAATATATTCCTAGTGGTGTTGCATATGATGGACCAAAGATGCCCCAAGCAAATGAAAAGGTCATTATCGAAGAGTTGAATGTTGATGCGGAAGAAAAATCTGCTGGTGAAGTTGATGTGATGCCTAAAAATAGTCGATTGACAAGAAATATTGGTCGATCGACTAAATTTTAAGAAGTTGATGCTGAGATTTCAAGAAATAGTCGATCGACAAGAAATATTGGCCGATCGACTAAATTTGATGAAGCTGATGCTGAGATTCTGAAAATAGTCTATCGACAGGTTGCAATAGTCGATCGAATGTAATTGTTAGTCGATCGACAGGTTATAATAGTCAATGAATTGTTTTGTCTGACGGAATTGCTGATCCGTTACCTGTTGGTGATGGGACTTCTTCTACTGCTGATGAGACGCCTAGTTCTGCCAAAGGGAAGAGTAAAGCTGCCGAGCCGCAAATTGTGAGCAAGGTTCCATTTTCGAGGCGATTGAAAAACATGAAGATTGAGCAGCAGTTCGGTAGATTCATGGAGGTCGTTAAAAATCTCCAAGTAATTGTATCATTTACCGAACTAATTACCCAGGTACCCTCTTACGCTAAATTTATGAAAGACATTTTGACTCGTAAGAGAAGCATTAATGACATGGAGACCATTACACGAAGATTGAGCATCAGTTCAGTAAATTCACGGAGGTTGTCAAAAATCTCCATAGGCACCCATGTGATAGATAAAACGTTAAGTGATTTGGGTGCGAATGTCAGTGTCATGTCCTATTCAGTTTGCGAGATGCTGAACATGGGAAACCTCAAAGTTACTAACATGACCTTACAAAGGGCTGACCAAACAGTTAAACGCCCCCTAGGTGTTCTAGAGGATGTCCATGTTAAGATAGGTAAGTTCTTTATACATGTTGACTTTATTGTGTTAGACATAGTTGAGGATACTCAGATTTCTATTATTTAGCGTAAGCCATTTTTGCATACAATAGGGGCTATCATTGTTGTCAAGCACGGACGCTTGCCTCTTGAAGTGGGGAGTGATAAAGTAACCTTTAATTTGGCTAGAACATTTGCAAAGCCTATGATAGACGACACATGTTATGCTATTGATATTGTTTATGAGTCAGTTTATGATGTTTGGTCGGGAACCCTGATTAGGGATCTGTTAGAGGCTTTGATAGTTTTGGATGGTTGTTAAGATAACCCGAAGAACAATGATGATGTGTTGGGTATGCTAGAAGCTGCATTGGAAGGTCGTGATCTCACGAATGCTGAAGGGAAAACGATAAAAAGGTTGGTTGATACTTCTTACACTGTATTGGTAAAAACACCCCAACTTAAACCTCTTCCTTCCCATCTTAAATATGCGTTTTTAGATGATTCTGAGCAATACCTAGTCGTTGTTAGTGGTAATCTTAATGATAACCAACTATCTGCTTTGTTGGTTGTTCTTAAAAAGAATAGTTAAGCTTTGGCTACAGTTTAGATTACCTTAAGGTCATCCGTCATGACATTTGTATGCACATAATAGAGTTAGAGGAAGATCATAAGCCTTGGAGATAAGGTCAACGTAAGTTGAACCCGAAAATGCAGGATGTTGTTTTGGAGGAAGTTATGTAGTTGCTGGATGCATGTATCATTTATATTGTTGGCAACTCCAAATGGGTAAGTCTAGTTCAGGTAGTTCCGAAGGACTACAGTAGTTAGAAATGATAAAAATGAATGCATACCGACTAGAGTTGTAACAGGTTGGCGGATGTGCATATACTATAGACAGTTAAATGCCGCCACAAAAAAAAAGATCACTTTCCCCTTCCCTTTATTGATCAGATGTTAGAGAGGTTGGCCTCACATAAATGTTTTTGTTAGTTAGATGGATATTCAGGTTTCTTTCAAATCCCAATTCATCCTGATGATCAGGAAAAGACTACTTTTGCTTGCCCCTATGGTGTTTTTGCTTATCGCAAGATGCCATTTGGATTGTATAACGCCCCAACTACCTTTTAAAGGTGCATAATGAGGATATTTTATGAGTATATAGAGACAATTATGGAGGCATTTATGGATGATTTCAGCGTGTATGGTAGTAATTTTAGTCATTGTTTAATTAACCTTTAGAAAGCTTTGCAACGATGTATTGAGGTTAATTTAGTGCTGAAACTGGGAGAAGTGCCATTTTATGGTCAATGAGGGAACTGTACTTGGGCACTTAGTAACTAATAAGGGCATACAGGTTGATAGGGAAAAGGTGCAAGTGGTAGAGCAACTTCCTCATCCCATGAATGTTAAGATAGTTAGGCGTTTTTTGGGTCACGCTGTCTTCTATCCCCGATTCATCAAGGACTTTTCTAAGATTGCTAAGCCGCTTACACAATTGTTACTTAATGATGCCCCATTTAATTATTTTGATGAATGTCTTTCTACTTTTAACAGGTTGAAGCAGGTCTTAATTACAACACCAATTATTCGGCCTTTAGACTGGGAGTTTCCATTCGAGATAATGTGTGACGCCAGTGATTATGCAGTTAGCGCAATGCTAGGCCATCAGAAAGACAAAGCTTTGAATGTCATTTACTATGCGAGCTGAAATATGGATGAGGCTCGGGTGAAGTACGCCACTACATAATAGGATGAGCTGCTAGTTGTGGTGTATGCGCTAGAGAATTTTCGATCCTACTTGTTAGGATCGAAAGTTATTACTTTTTTTTTACCATGCAGCGTTGAAATACCTTCAAGAAAGAAGCCTAGCAAGCTGAGATTGTTGTGATGGATACTCTTTCTTCAGGAGTTTTATTTAGAGATTCGAGACAAGAAGGGCGCTGAGAATTTAGTTGCTGATCACTTGTTACGTATACTGTCGCAAGAAAGGGGATATTTTTTACCTATTAATGATTCTTTCCCTGATGATATTTTTTATGGCTATTACCACTAATGAAAATCCTTGGTATGCTGTCTATGCTAATTTCATTGTAGGAAATCAGCTACCTCCTGACTTATCTTATTAGCAAAAGAAGGGTTTCCTTTATGATGCAAATCAATATTTCTGGCGGGACGATCCTTATTTATTTAAGAAATGAGCGGACGGTTTCTATCGACGATGTATACCGTAGCAGAAGACCAAGGCTATCCTGGAAGCATGTCATTCTTTGTCATACGGTGGTCACCACACTCCATCCAGGATCGTGGCTAAGGTACTTTATTTTGGATTTTATTGATCATCCATGTTTAAAGATGCTAAAGATTTTGTTGTAGCTTGTGATGCGTGTCACCTGACATGAAATATATCTAGGAGGCACGAGCTGCCTCAAGTTGGCATATTAGAGGTTGAGGTTGTTGATGTTGGGGCATTGATTATCAACGCCCATTCCCGCCTTGCAAAGGTAACAAGTATATTCTAGTAGTTGTTGACTACGTATCCAAGTGGGTAGAAGTCGTTGCTTCGGTCCATTGTGATGCAAATACTATCATCCAACTTTTCAAAAAGGTAACCTTCCCTCGCTTTGGTGTCCCTCAGATTGTTATTCGTGATGGAGGTATGCATGTCAAAGAAAAACAACTTTAGACTCTTTTGTCTAAGTACGGTGCTGCACACCGTCATGGTTTGGGACACCATCCTCAAACTAGTGGTCAAGTAGAGGTTTCCATTCGGGAACTTAAAGAAATCTTAGCAAAGGTTGTCTCGAAATCAAGAAAGGACTGGAGTATGAAATTGGATGACACCTTATGGGCCTATAGAATAGCATTTAAGACACTGATTGGCACCTCGCCGTATCGGTTGGTCTATGTTAAGTCTTGCCACATACCTATAGAGTTAGAGCATAAGGCTTGGTGGCCCATTCATGAATTAAACTTTGACACTAAACTTTGTGGTGAGAAACATTTGTTGCAGATAGGAGCTAGAGGAGTTTAGGCTGAATGCCTATGACAACTTCAAAATGTTGGAGTAATTGTCCTCCACAATAGTGCATCTATATAATAAAACTCATTTGGAATATATGTGGCCTGATTAGTATATTTTGATACTCCACGTCAGTTGATTAACGTAAATCGATAACGCTCAGCTGACTGGAGTTAGACATTATTGTCGTATTACGGCGGTGATCAACTGACCCTTTTCGGTCACACCTATAGGATGAGACCCAAACAGAAAACTAATTATTTGTATACGATACAGTTTAATTAGTCCTTTACATATATATTTGACATATGTTTGGTTACGAGAGTTATTTATTGGAAATTGAGTTAGGAACTCATTCCACTTATGTTTATTAGTCAATTATACGATAACTGATTGAATAAATTTTACGTCTTAATACGATTAATAAGATTTAATTTAGTGGTTAATCGTTAATTCATTAAATTAGTTGAGGTTATGTATATATTTTGAGGTAGAAGTAATTAGTTAATTATATTTACAAGAAGTTGTAAAATAAATTAACTGGGCATTGTAGGACCCATTATATATTGATATAATGGTAAAATATCACTTAAAAGTTAAGTATATATTATTTATTAATTCTAGTCATATAATTGTTATATGATCAAATTAACACTTATTTATACAAGATAATTAAGCATATGATTAAATAAGTATTTGTGGGACAAATATCAAAAATCAAAATGCTCCATATTAGACACTTGTGGACCGGTTTTAGCTAGTAGAAAACAAATGTGTTTATTTTCTACTAATTCCACACTCCACCATATGATTATGACATGTATGACACATGATCATTATCAATATACAAACCCATACTCTACCATTATGCATGTGAATAAAATAAGAAAAAATTCACCCACTTTAGGGCTTAGGTGTGCCGGCCTAATGCTCATAAAAGGAGCATTTGTTGCTCATTTTTCTGAAAGTCCTAGACCTCTAATTAGACTCCTCTAATTAGTTCATTAAATTACATTAACTTAATGATTTAGGATCTAGTTATCATGCATGCAAATATAAAAGCATAAAAGAAAATATAAGACGAAAATATCCTTACATTGGGAATTTTCGGTTCAATATGGGCACAATAAGAACTCCTTCTTATTGTTCTTGAGCATGAAATTAATGGATGATCCTCCATAAAACAACCTCCAAAGTAGAAGGTCTCCTTCTTGTTGCACCCAAGATTAAACCCAAATAATCTTAACTTATTATTAACTAGATAATAAGTAAGACATTATATTACTAATATTATTGTATTACTACACTAGTAATAAGACATGAATATTAGTGTTTTTGAGAGTTTAGAGAGAAGTTGAGGATTTTAGAGAGATATCTAAAACAAGTGAAAAATGAATGAGCAAAAAGAAATGAACAACCAAGTGCACTATATAAGGGCAATTGGCCGGTCATGGTATCACCAAATTGGTGATTATTTTGCTTATTATAATCTCATTCAAATGACTTGAGTGTAGGCTAGGTAGTACGGACACTCCTTCTAACTAGTCGTCCCGTGTCGGACACACGGACACACGGACACCTATAAATAAGGAACGCGAGGTTGAAAAACTAAAAGAGATTAATTAGAAGATGAGTTGGGTGGAAAATGAGAATAAATTATAGTCAAAGTCAAATTTTACCTTCAATTATTTACATTTAATATCAAATACCAATATAAAAATAAAATCGTACGTTATTTAGAACTATAAAATATATATTTTATTAAATTTAAATGCCGTGTCCGTGTCCTAAATTTCACGAGATGCCGTATCACGTGTCCGTGTCCGTTTTCGTGCTACCTAGAGTGTAGGTAAGAAAATGATAATGATCATGTGTCATAACATGTCATAATCACTTGGTGGAGTGTGGAATTGGTAGAGTAAAATCACTAGTGATTTTGTCTACACAAAACCGGTGCACATGAGTCCACAATAGACCATTTTGATTTTTGATATTTGTCCCACAAATACTTATAATCATATGTTTAATTATATTGTATAATTAGATGTTAATTTGATCATATAACAATTATATGACACAAATTAACAAACAATATGTACTTAACTTTTAAGTGATATTTTACCATTATATTAATATATAATGGATCCCACAATTGCCCAGTTAATTTATTTTACAACTCCTTGTAATATAATTAAACAAATTTACCTCTACCTCAAAATATAAAGCATTACCTCAAATAATTAATGATTAACGATTAATCACTCAATTAAATCTTATTTTAATCGTTTAAATAAGACGTAAAATTTATTCAGTCAATTTTTGTTATTCTTATAAGTGACTAATAAACTTAAGTGGAAAAAATGAGTTCCTAACTCAATTTCCAACAAATAACTCTCGTAACAAAACATATATCAAATATATATGTAAGGGACTTAATTAAACTGTATCGTATACAAATAATTGGTTTTCTATTTGGGTCTCATCCTATAGGTGTGACCTAAAGGGATCAGTTGATCACCGCCGTCATACGACAATAACGTCAAACTCTAGTCAGCCGAGCGTTACCGATTTACGTTAATCAACTGACGTTGAATATCAAAATATACTAATCATGCCACGTATATTTCAAATGAGATTTATTATATAAATGCACTATTGTGTAGGACACTTACTCCAACATTTTGTACTTCACTTGCTTCTTCATTATTCACATCTTCTCTCTAAAAACCTCATAACTCTAAACTATCTAAAACTAATATTCCTATTACTAAGAGTAGTAATAATACTTATATTAGTTTCTACTTGTCACTTATATAATCTAGTCCATTATTTAAGTGATTGTTTTGGGTTATATCTTGGGTGCAATTTGGAAGGAGGTCTTCTTATTTGGAGGCTATTTTGGAGGATCATCCATATTATTCTAAGCTCAAGAACAACAAGAAAGGAGTTTCTTATTGTGCCCATTTTGCCGAAATTTCCCAATGTAAGGATATTTTTGTCTTATCTTTTATTTTATGTTTGTATATTTGCATGCATGATAACTAAATCCTAAATCATTAAGTTAATGTAATTTAATGAACTAATTAGAGGAGTCTAATTAGAGGTCTATGACTTTCACAAAATTTACAAAAAGGAGACAAAGTGGTGGCATGTCAAGAGGATTGTACCATGTGAGTTTAAAGTTGGGGAGGAACTGTTGCTGTTCAACTCCCGACTCCGCCTATTTCCTGGCAAGCTGAAGTCCAAATGCTCTGGCCCTTATACAGTAACTTCTGTTTCTAAGTTTGGGTCATTTGAGCTAGAAAACTCAGTGGGAGAAAGCTTTAAAGTGAATGGTCACCAAGTGAAGCATTAGTAATGGACATGGACCACTGGTTTTGTTGGAGAGGTCGAGGTGTTGTACTTCGACCCTATTTCTGAGCATGAAGATTGAGGTAACAAGGTCGAGCGGGACCTCACAAACCAGCGCTTACCGAGAGGCAACCCGAAATGTAAAAGACTTGTAAGTTTGCTCCATTTACATTCTACTTTAACTAGCTCTTTCCTTATTTCATAGAATTTGCATTTTATTGTATAAGTCATTAGTTGCATTTTAATTTTTCTTACTTCAATTTTTGCTTTCAAAGTTTACGCCTTAGTTTAGTTTTTGTTTTGGTGAAATGTGAGAGTATATTAATAATCAACCAAACTATTACAAATTTAGCATAAGTATTATAGAATACAAGATAGTACTAATCGAAAATCACTTTTCATCATCACAATTTAGTACAGACAGTTAACTTATATGAGAGAATCGAGCTTGAATTAACTGCTTCACGTCTTTGATAGCTGCCAAAGGTGTCTTCACCCTTATTTCATGCTTGCAGTCATTTCTTGTCTGCCAGATGACATATATTACTGCACAAACTGCAACAAATACATATTGTTTTCTCCTAAGGGATCTCGATCTCCATGTAATGTACCATTCCATGATCTCCTAAGCAGGTAGATTCACACAGAGCCATTCCATCAACAAATCCCAACATCTTCTGTCGAACTCACAGTGATACATCAGATGTTCATGATTCTCAGTCTGGTAATGACACATATCACACACTACATCATTAATAACGCCAAAATTCATCATTCTGTCCTTAGTCAGAAGTCTCTCCCGCACAACTAGCCAACTAATGAAAGAGTGTTTAGGAGTATTCATCCTATTCCAAACCAAAGGGCCCCAAGTCACTTTCACCAGATCCCTCTGCAGCCATTGATAGGAACTAGCCACAGTATAAGCCCCCTTATTACCACACCAGACACCCAGGTTATAGTCATCCTTCATTATCTCTTTGACTTGACAAATTTACCTCCAAGTCCAACTAGAGTAAACAGTAGGGATATAATCCCGTCACTCCCTCCCTTTCAGATACACATGATGTACCCATTTAATCCATAGATGATCACTCTTTTCAGCTAGACATCATGTATATTTACCCAGCATTGTAATATTCCACTTTCTGCAATTAACAATACCCAATCCTCCATACTTTTTATCCCTGCAAACATACTCCAAAGCTACATAAGGAGTTTTACTATATCTCTCAGATCCTGGCCATAAATAATTTCTACATATATTAGAGCCATCTCCACATCATCAATGTCATTGCAATACATCTCATATTTTTCCTTATTAACCTCCAAACCCGAAGGTTCATAAAATGTAGCAAAAGCACTCAGCATGACTCTAATAGACCCTCTACCCCCTAAAAAATAAGAGGAGATCATCTGCAAAACAAAGGTGACTCAACTTAAGAGATCTGCAAAGAGGAAGATAATTGAAGTCCATCTGAGCAGTGAAACATTAATTTAATTACTTTGCTGAGGTACTCCATACAAATGGTGAATAATAGAGGTGACATAGGGTCCCCATTGTCTAATCCCTCACCTTCCTTTAAAGTAACCAAAATTTGTACCACTAAGAGCAAGGGTAAACCAAGGGGTACTCACACACACCGTGATCCAATTAATCGTTTTATGAGGGAATTGAAGGGAAGACAACATTTCCTCAATGGATCTCCCCACTCAATAGTCATAAGATTTCTTCAAATCCACTTTTAATTAAGCACCTAGGGGAGCGGAACTTTCTCTTGTACAGTCTCACTAAATCCTGAAAAATAAGGATATTATCGACTATATCGCTTTCTTTAATAAAGGCGCTTTGGTTATTACTGATGATACCAGGAAGCACAACAGTCAGCCTATTAGCAATAACTTTAGAAATAGTTTTATAGATTACATTGCAACATGCAATGGGCCTGAAATCAGAGACACTCACAACTTTGACATTCTTAGGGATGAGGGTGAGAGTGGTACAATTCACTTGCTTAAGGAGTTTTCCTGAGGTAAAAAATTCCTTAACAATAGAAATGATGTCCTCTCCAACAATAATGAAAGCATCCTTGAAAAATTTAGAATAGTGACCATCAGGGCCTGGAGCCTTATTTCCAGGGATAGAAAATAAAGCCTCCTGAATCTCCTTCCTAGAAACTTCCATAGTCGGCATCTAAACATGCTCCTCAGTAATCAGACTCCTTCTCCAAACAGAGGGAACATGAGCATCAGTCACATCTCTGCTAGGTCCCAACAAGTTTTTATAATAGTCCTCAAAAGCTAATTCAGTATCTGCTGCAGTAACATGAGTACTACCGAAGCTGTCCTGAATCGATAAAACTATATTCTGCATTCTTATGGCCTTAAGAACACTGTGGAAATAGAGTGTATTATCATCCCCATCCTCCAACCAATGAACCTTAGCTTTTTTTACTAAAAAAACTCCTCCTAACTTGTTCAAGCTCCCTATAGCTATTCATAGCAAATTTCTCCTTCTGCTGATACTGAAGATTATTAGGGCCTGCATGCAACTTCTTCTGCATATTATTCATATGCATTAGGGAAACTTTAGTAGTGGTCTCAATATTAGCAAACTCATTGGAATTCATGTGTTTTAAGGGCTGCTTTAAAGCCTTCAACTTCTTCACAATCTGGAACATACTAATCTCCGCATTCTACACCTCTCTAACAATACTCAAGAACTCAGCATCCTACCCCACATGTTTGAAATATTTGAAGCTCTTTCTCTCTGCAACTGGCCACATAGTCATAGTACAAGGGCATTGATCAAACAGGTCCTCGGGATGAAAAATAGTACAAGTGTCAGGAAACTCTAGCAGCCACTCATCATTCACCATGGCTCTATCAATTCTAATGAAAACCATATCCCCAACCTCATGCTTATTATTCCACGTGAAAAAAGCTCGCTGAGCAGGAATATCACACAGGTCACACTGTCCAATACAAACCCGGAAATCTCTCATCTCTTCATTCGTAGCCAACACATTATTGAAGTCTCCCATAACAACCCAATATCAACAATATTACTCACACTATTTAGAGACTCCCACAATTGTATTTTCTGAGCAATTATATTAAACCCATACACCAAAGACACCCACCATTTAACCCAGAGGGAAGATAAGTGACCCTAGTGTTTATCACATGTGCTTCATTACTCATAATTTTAATTTTATAACAAGCATCATCTTAAATCAACCAAATACACCCACCATCATGGCTATCAATGTTGGTAACTATCTTCCACTGATTGCCAATCCCATTATGAACTTTATTTATAGACGCATCTCTAATTCTAGTATCAAGTAAACCAAATAGACCTATATTATTGTTCTGCAGAAACCGTCTAACCTCTTTCTAATTATTCTGACCATTTATTCCTCTCACATTCCAAAAGCCAATACTACTACTACTCATTATCAATTCTATTAGAGTTTTCCTGTTTTTCCTCCCCACTCACTATCACTTATATGAATGGAGTGTTCCAAGACTTCCAAGAATGTTCATCAAATTCCACCATATCAGGTAGTTCCTCCCTAACTTTCACTTGAACCATCATACGGGCATACCCTAAGAAATTTTCAATTGAGTATTACTGTCACTTCTAAGGGGCCAGCCTACTAGTTTAGCAATTTTCATCAAAGCATTCCCCCAGACTTTCAAAGGAAGCCCATAAAATCTAATCCAGATAGGCACAATTTCAACAGCGTCTCTCACAAGTTTCGTATCAGCAGACCACTCCTTCACAGTTACAGGCTTGTTATAAAAAAAACACTGGTCCTTCTTGAATTACTCTCAATTTGATTTCCTCGCTTTTAAATCGAACAATGAACATAATCAGTATATCTCCATACACGCTTAAGAAACCCCTGTATGACTTGTCTGGGTGGATTCTCTCCTAAACGTTAATAATAGATCGCATTAGAGTATTAGACCAATAAGCAACTTCACCCTTAACATCATCATCAACTTGTAATTTACTTATCCTAGATAGCGATGGCGCATCACTCTTATCAGTATGTCTGGCCTTACAAAATTCCACCCATTCTTCATCTGATTCCTCCTCCATAATAGACTCCATTACCTTGCTCAAATTATAAGGTCGAATAACACTTCCATCCAGAGGAAAATATTCCTGAGTAGTAACCATGCCATGATCATCATTGGAGATCACACAAAATTGTGATCCCGAAGCACTATTATTTGCCGTATTATTACTTTTTTTTTTTTTTTAGAATTTTGTGAATTTAAAACTAAGTGTGTTGAGAAAGTGATGAGATAGAAAGTGAATTACGGTTATTTTCTTAGCTTAGCAATGACTAGACAAAAAAACAAAAATCCTAATTCTAGTAGATTAATCAAAATAATAGCCTTAGTTTAGTTTGTTTATATTAGTTGAGTTGCATTTAGTTTTTTTTTTTTTTTTGAAACCCAAAATTGGGTTATATCATAAATTATTATTAATATCACCGATTACAACATTATTGACGCATCGAGGCAACACATCGATCCATACTCGTCTACTTTCTTCTTGGATTGCTATATGCGCAAATTCATGGGCTACACTATTAGCTTTTCTGCTTACAAAGACACAAGAAATCGACTCAAACTCGTCCCAAATAGCAAGAATATCATCAATGATAAGATGGAAGTTGCTGTTTCCCTTCGTCTTCATTGTTACTGTATCCACCAGGCTCTTGTTATCGCTCTCCACCATTACATTGAGGATTTCACTTCGTCTAGCTTGCTTAATCCCCTCCAACATCGCTTCAGCTTCCGCATCCCTACAGTCCGCCATTCCTCGTCGATGTATCGTTAATCCCCATAGAACAACCCCCTCCCTGTTCCGACACACCGCACCAAGGCCCACACCCCAACCCTCTTTCACACCGGCGTCTACATTCAGCTTCACCATTCCCTCCGTCGGACTCAACCATCTCCCCTCCCCTCGACCCTGCATTAACTCTTCCCCTCCTTTCTTCTTCCCGACAGTCCCCTGGCTTCCCTCAACCCCATCCCTTCTATCAGCCTCCTCACTATACTCCCTCATGAGCTCATGTACCCGCCTCAGCACCCGTTCCCCGTGAACGCTCCTATTCTCAAAGACCCACTTATTTCGCTCCTCCCACATCGCCCAACATCCCATTATGAATTTATCTATCTCACTATCCTCCAACTCCCTCCACACATCCTCCACCCACTCCCTCACCCGCTCATACCCATCGACCGTCTTAATTTATCTATCTCACTATCCTCCAACTCCCTCCACACATCCTCCACCCAATATTTAGTTTTAATATAGCACATTCTAGTTATTTAGGTAGGCGAAAGTGGTAACTAAGCCCCCTTACTTTAGCTAATTGTGAGATTAAACCCCTTTAGTTTAGATTGTAGTGATTAGGCCCCATTAGTTTTACAAAAAGTGAAATTAAGCCTCTTACTTAAAATCTCATGAGAAATTCAATATATCATATTACAAGAAATAAACTCATTATACATCTTACAAAACATACAATTAGAATAAAAAATTTAACAAATGGAATTAAAATTTAAAATGAATAAGCATAAAAAAAATTTGTAAAGAAAATCAAAATATCTATGCTTTATAAAAAAAACTGAATATTTTTCATAGATTTATTTACATTTTATTACAAAGTTAACAAATATATATGCGGATCGGAGTATAAGTTTTTTTTCAAAAGACGAGAAACTTTAAAAAAAATACTCCTAACGTGCCTAATTTTGACTAACTAATGTTCTTCTGAAGTAATAGAGATATCGAATGATATAACAATTTTCTGAAAAAACATAAAAGAAAACAAGATTTCATTTTTTTCTTCAGAATTTAAATTGTTTTTTATATTAAAAAAAATTATGATATTTTTTTTTGAATAAAATGTAAACTATTTGAATTTTTGTGGCATGAGAAAATGAATTTCTCGTGAGATTTTGATAAGGGGCTTAATTTCACTTTTTGTAGAACTAAAGGGGCCTAATCACTACAATCTAAACTTAAGGGGTTTAATCTCACGATTAGCCAAAGTAATGGGGCTAGATTACTACTTTCCCGAGTTATTTAGTTACTACTTTCACGATTAGCCAAATTGTGATCCCGAAGCACTATTATTTGCCGTATTATTACTTTTTTTTTTTTTAGAATTTTGTGAATTTAAAACTAAGTGTGTTGAGAAAGGGCGAAAGTGGTAACTAAGCCCCCTTACTTTAGCTAATTGTGAGATTAAACCCCTTTAGTTTAGATTGTAGTGATTAGGCCCCATTAGTTTTACAAAAAGTGAAATTAAGCCTCTTACTTAAAATCTCATGAGAAATTCAATATATCATATTACAAGAAATAAATTCATTATACATCTCACAAAACGGAGAGGTCGTGTCGCCTTAGTGTGTTGAGTGAGAATTTAGTTAGTGCATCGCCTTAGTGTGTTGAGTGAGAATGAGGGACTAATGCTTTGTTGAAAAGGTTTTTATAGGAGGTCGTGTCGTATCTATTCGCAAAACGGAGAGGAAACTCCACAAAACAGTACAACAGGAATCAAGGAAAAGTCGATTAACTAGATGGAGTAGTCGATCGACTACAAATCAGTCGTCCCTTAGAATTTAGTCGATCGACCCATTGGAGTTGTCAATCGACTAAAACATTCTTTGATAGTTTTGGGTGTTTGGTAAGTTGATCGACTAAAGGAACTTGTCGAACGACTAGACCGGCGGGTATTTCAAGCTAAACGCAGTAGGCCTCCCGTCATTCCTCTTATTTTTCTCATATAGTTTTCTAAGTCCATTAAAACTTTTTCACCCCTTAATCCTTTTCGAGACAGTCATGAATTCTAGGAATTCTTTCAACTTGGTCATTACACCCAAGCGATTAGGTTCAAGACATGGAATTTTGTCTTATCAATCTAGGGGGGAGTTCCTTGTACGGAAACCACCATTTTGTCTCATGGGTCTTAACCAAGTGAAAATGAAGGCACCTTTAGTTGAGTCAGTCTTAATACTCGATTTAGACTAGGATGAGAATCAAGATCGTCGTTTTGAAAGATCTGGCGCATTTAGAAGTATATATGATAGTGAGACTTAAAGTGTGTCTGAGACTTTTTCTCAATTCGATTCAACAGGGGCAACATTCAAAATGTCAAATACATTCAAATCCCAAGGCATTTAAGTCGCATTTAAAATGCACTTGAGTCACATAACTTTCTAGTCGCATTTAAAATGCATAAGAGTCATATCACACTTGAGCCGCATTTAAAATGCACTCGTGTTATCCAATTTTCCAAAAAGCTCGAATTTTGAAAAAGATCATCAACTAATTTCCAAATGCTTGAATTTTGAAACAATTTCATCCAATTTCAAATGCTTGAATTTTGAAAAAACAAAACCTTCGGAGAAATTCAAATTCACCTATTGGAATCGCATTTAAAATGCCGAATGTGCACACCCATCCAAAAACCCAAGATTTTTAAATCTTATCCAATTTTCAAAATTCCAAAGTAAAGACGAAATGTCAAAATGTCAAAATTGTGCTATGTGATTTTTTTTCATGCCTAAGTATTTACATCATATAGTGTTGTGTGTTTGTGGTACACGGGGGACCACGGAGGGGCGCGCTTGGGAGGACAAGCGTAAAAATATGCATTTGTGGAATCGCCTCCAATTTTTAAGGGAAATTGGAACCGTTCGAATACTTTATGCCATGTCAAGACATAAAGTGATGACATGAACACCAAGAACTCGTTACCCTTAGCATTCTATGTCTAGAATAACTCTCGTAGATGCCAATGAACATGAATGTTCACGGAGATCTGGAGTAAGGGGTGGGGGTACGTATTAGGAAGCTATTTAATCGAACACCTAATCCCGCCCGCCTCGATAGCAGCCTCTACTAATGATTAGGGAAATCGTTCGTATTTGACATGTTATCGATTATATGCATGTAATGCAACATCCAACATTTTAATCCTAACATGTGAATTTGACTATGTCAGTGAACATGTAATTAGCACTCAATTATGTCGAAATTGGGAATTTAGAATTAATTACATATGAGAGAGAAGCAAAATCATATAGTTACAAACTTACAATGATTAAATAAGATTACAACGTATTACGGGATCCATGTCAGAAATATATTCGAAACGGAGATTTGAAGAAAAAGAAAAGATTTGAAAACTGAAAGTGACAGATTAGGAACTTACTTCTTGACGTCCGATGTCTGCTAAAAAAGGTTTTGTAAAAAGGTTTTGTTTTAAAAATCGGTTTTGAACTTACTTCTGATGTGAATTTTACATTAATTGAGCGGAAAAAATAAATACAAATAAAAAGATGGGATTTACACCCTCAGACTTACATGTTTGACGAAACGAGATTAACTAAGTTAACGTTTAGTGATTACTTGACTCGAATGTATGTATAAAGTGCCCTCATTAGAGGGTTTAAATTGATTGATTGAATTAGTTGATTGTGTAGTGGTCAAATTGATCGGTCATGCAACGTGACGGGTACCCAGAATGATCTGGGCTTACGTGGTCGATTGATCAAGCACATAGGTGTCGAAAGCTTAGAACAAAGTCTAGAATGCAAAGAGAGAAGAGAAGTGCGGAACACTCGCTTGTCAATAAGTGAGATCGGAGGTCTCCTTTTATACTAGAAAATATGAAGAGTTTTGGAATAACTCAAACTTTGGAAAGAAATCACGAAAATATTTTGGAAACGGAGAAAACAGGCTGGAGAAATGGCGCACCAGGAGCTAGGCCAGAGCATGGATCGGATATCTGATCCGAATCCGAACTTCGGTTCGGATATCCGATCCGAAAATCCAAAATTTCAGTATCCATGATCTGATCCGAAATGATCAGATATCCGAAATTTACTGTCCAAAAAAATCGGATCGGATATCTATTATCCAATATCTAATCCGAATAGATAGATGGTCAGAATTTGAATAAATTGATGATCACTATTTATTTACATATTTTATGCTTCCCTTAGATACATAAGACTCGATTTATCGTCTTTCCTTGCTTGTTTCTATGCTATTTTAGCTAGAATATCGATTCTGCCGCTTCTATTATGTTTTTAATGCAGATTGGATGCATTTGGAGCTTTTTGAGTATTTATGGAGCATAGCGGAGTCAGACCGTAGAAGGTTAAGCACGGGAATCGAGAGCAATGGAGAAAAAATGAAGAAAAACGAAGAAACGAGCCATATAAAGGATGCTCGATCGAGCAAGGTTACTCTGCTCGATCGAGTCGTGCTGACGTCATGCTTGATCGAGCAGATACACCCTTGCTCGATCGAGCAGCCTAGTATTTTGACGGATTTCGGATTTACTAAATTAGTTTAACCTAGTTAATTAGATTTTTATTATAAAAGAAAAACTCGTCTTTTATAATTAGGTACGCTTTAATATTAGAAACTCAAGTTTTGTTTGCTTTACGGCTGGATTCATTCGTCAAGACTATTGTTTTTAGTTCAAACTTGTAATCGGTACTCTTTAATCTTCCTTTGTTATTCAATTAGTTACTTTCTAGTTCTTTAATTATTCTTTGTTGATCCTTTCATTATTGTTAATCATGTTTACTTTATTTATTATATTGTTATGAGTAGCTAAATTCTTATCTAGGGTTGAAAGGGGATCTAGGATTGTTAGAAGGGATAGACTAAATAATTGAATTGCAATAGCATGGTTATCGTTTGATTATCGTTTTAAATCTAGTTGCTTAATTACTGGCCATGATTAATTAATTAGTTTTGCAAATTAGGATTAACATCGACCGGGTTAAGACTAAGATATGCTACGATAATTGAATAGAACTCGTTTAATGATAGCGATCGCATGTTAAATTGTTGATCTAAAGGGCATAATTGAATCGACCGATCTTGTGACCTTAGATAACTTAATTGCATGATAGTTGATTACACCCTTAACCCTGAATAATAATCCTAGTGAACCTGAGACCCTAGACTTTTAATCTTATTGTTTTCAATCTTTTATTGTTTTTGTTTGCTACTAGTTTAGAACACAATTCAAAAATCCCGAAATTGTTACTATAAGAGACGGACCTAGTTTAACAGATTAGAATACTACCGCCTCCCTGCGGATTCGATACCTTACTTACCGCTGACTATTAGTAAGTAGTAAATTAGGATTACTTTGATTATGGTGACGCGACTATACCCTTATCAAATTTGGCGCCGTTGCCGGGGAGGCACAAGTTTTTTGTTTGTTTCTACTTAGTTTGTTTTTTTTCTTCGTCTCAGGGAACCTAAGTTCCTTGAGACCGTTCTTATCCTTTTCTTTAGTGTTGGGTTTATGCCCAGGTGTTCCAGGTCCGATCTTGTACCCTACGATTCCGAACCAAAGAGGACTCCGAGTTAGACGAAACTTTTGGAAGGAAAATCAAGAAGCGAAAGACTTGAGTACGCTTGACACAGTTTACGCCGAATTTGTCGCAAAAAACCCATCCTCAGAAGAGGATACATATATTTCTTCCGCCACCATGCCTACTTTAGCCAGCCATTCGGAGCCTACCGTTGCATCTATTCCCAAGGGATTCAAACTCTCTACTACGGGTAATGG
The DNA here is from genome assembly GCA_022085475.1 of Heliosperma pusillum. Lineage (NCBI taxonomy): Eukaryota > Viridiplantae > Streptophyta > Magnoliopsida > Caryophyllales > Caryophyllaceae > Heliosperma > Heliosperma pusillum. Next base: position 102,158 of record JAIUZE010066339.1, read on the forward strand.
CACCTTTGAAGTTCGTCCATCTTTTATCTCTTTGGTGGAGCGAAACATGTTTGGAGGAAGCCCCACTGAGGATCCTGCGAAGCATATGGAAAAATTCATTAACTATTGTTGCTCTATTCCTTTAACGGGTGAGGTAACACAAGATCAAATAAGGTTGGTGTTATTCCCCTTTTCGCTACGAGACGGGGAAGAAGATTGGTTGGGTGAGTTAGATGTGGATGTACTTGGCATCACTGATTGGAATTCTCTGGCTCTTTCATTCTACAAAAGATATTTCCCGCCACAGAAAACCAATGCCATCCGAAGTCAAATTACAAGCTTCAAACAAAGTCCCACTGAGAACTTCAATGAGGCATGGGTTCGTTTCAAGAAGCTTGTCAAATCCGTTCCACATCATGGTTTTGATACTTGGTTCCTATGAAACCAGTTTTACAACGGGTTATATGATGATCAGAGAGCACTGCTAGAATCTGCTGCCAATGGAAGATTCCAAAATAACACTACAGATGCTAATGCCTGGAAGTTGATTGATGAGATAGCTACTCACACTGCTGATTATGGCAATCCCAGGGGTAATGCGAGGCGCGGAGGTTCGGACAATGCCGTTGCAGCTCAGTTGGAGGCATTAACTGCTAAAATTGCCAAATTACAAACTTCAAAATCTTTGGAAAATAAACAAACGGTCCATGCCATGGTTCAACAAGAGCCAACCTGTGAAATATGTGGTACCATGGGGCATAATACGGTAGAGTGTATGAGTACGGTTGAACAAGTACTTGCTTTTCAATCCTTTAAGCAAGGTACACCGTACTCTAACTTTTATAATGAAAGGACGAGAGAGCATCCAAATTTCTCCTATCGAAGTCAGAATGTTCTTAATCCTACCCCACCGCCACCTCAGCACCAAGGTTCCTCTTATGTGATTCCTCAAAATCGTAATTCTCAAGGCAATTATAACCGTCCAAATCAAGAAGGCCAAAACTTTCAACAAGCTCCACCTCCACCACCTCCAAGTAATGATATGGCGGAATTGAAAGCCATGTTGCAGCAAAGTCTCATGATACAACAAAAGCAAGATGCTCATATCTCTCAATTGCTCGCACATAACAAGATGGTGGATACTCAAATTGCCCAATTGGAAATTCAAAATCCACACAAACAACCGGGCAATATTCCTCCTCAAGGACACCCTCCACATGAACAAGCCAATGCTATTACTTTGAGGAGTGGGACCCCTTACAAAGGCCCGGAAATAAATGGGGGTGAGAACGATGAAAGTATGGAAGTTGCTCGTCAAGATTCGGAAAACATCGAAAAATTGCCTGAAAAAGAGGATGCTCGATCGAGCAACCCAGGAAAAATCCGAAATTCTGCTCGAGGAGTTCCTGAAAGTTCCTGTTTTGAAAAACTCGATCGTGCAACTCCCTTGCTCGATCGAGCAACCCCTGATCAGAGTGGCATGTCCTCTACTTCACCTACAAGAGCAAAATAAGCCAAGCCAATCGCCATTACACTTCCTTTTCCTCACCGCCAACATAAATCTAAGCTCGATAAACAGTTTGGAAGGTTTATGGAGGTAGTCAAGAATTTGCAAGTGAGTGTACCATTTACTGAGTTGATCACTCAAGTACCGGCTTATGCAAAATTTATGAAGGACATATTGACAAGGAAGCGGTCCTTTAACGAAGTGGAGATGGTTGCATTTACTAAGGAATGCAGTGCTGTGTTACAATCCCGATCACCACCTAAGCTAAAGGATCCAGGGAGTTTTTCTATTCCTTGTAATATAGGATGTCTAGCTATTGATATAGCCTTTTGTGATTTAGGGGCTAGTGTTAGTGTAATGCCATTTTCTATATGTAAAAAGCTAAATATGGGTCAACTTACTGTTACAACCATGACCTTACAAATGGCCGACCGTTCTATTAAACACCCTATGAGAATTTTAGAAGACGTACCGGTTAGAGTAGAGAAATCTTTCATACAAGTTGACTTCGTCGTCTTAGATATGGCTGAGGACACCCGAATTCCTATCATCTTATGACGACCATTCCTCCATACTGCGGGGGCGGTTATAGATGTTAAGAATGGGAGACTTATACTAACAGTGGGGGATGACAATATCACTTTCAACTTAGATAATGCAATGAAACACCCCATGCTAGAAGAGATATGTCATAGGGTCGATATTGTGGATTTGACTGTTGATGATTGTCTCTCTTTGTGTTTGAATAGGGATCCTCTGGAGATCGCCTTAATTTCCAGCACTGCTGAAGCTGGAAGCTCACGGAGTAAGGAAGTAGTTGAGATGGAAAAACTGCTGACAGGAGAGGAATGCAAGTTACAAAAGGTGTATAGCTTAGGTAACCCCCCTAAGGTTACCGAGGTAAAGAAACCTGAACTTAAACCCCTCACCTCTCATCTTAAGTATGTTTTTCTTGATTCCCATGAGATGAATCCTATAATTGTCAGTGCTAACCTATCTGAAAGCCAACTTACTGATTTGTTGGTAGTTTTAAAAAGACACAAGAAGGCTATAGGTTATAGTATTGATGATTTACAAGGTATTAGTCCTAACTTTTGTATGCACCGTATCCACTTAGAAGAAGACCATAAACCTTGTAGGCAGGGTCAACGTCGTTTGAACCCTACTATGCAAGAGGTAGTTAGAAAAGAGGTGCAGAAATTGTTAGATGCAGGGATTATATACTCTATTTCTGACTCAAAGTGGGTCAGTCCTATTCAAGTAGTCCCTAAGAAGGGAGGGACTACGGTTGTCACTAATGAGAAAAACGAGCTCATATCTACTAGACTAGTGACAGGGTGGAGGATGTGTACTGATTATAGGAAGCTTAATGTAGCTACTAGGAAAGACCACTTCTCTCTTCCCTATATTGACCAAATGTTAGAGCGTCTAGCGTGTCATAAATATTTTTGTTATCTAGACGGCTACTCGGGATTCTTTCAGATCCCCATTCATCCTGACGATCAGGAAAAGACTACCTTCACATGCCCTTATGGTGTCTTTCCTCACCGAAGAATGCCTTTTGGGTTATGCAATGCCCCCGCCACCTTTCAACGTTGTATGATGGCTATTTTCTCCGATTATATCGAGTCTATTATGGAGGTCTTTATGGATGACTTCAGTGTTTATGGGACCGATTTTGATAGTTGTTTAGCTAATCTGACCAAAGTCTTACAACGTTGTGAGAAAAGTAATCTTGTGTTAAACTAGGAAAAGTGCCACTTCATGGTAACTGAAGGGGTGGTACTTGGTCATTTGGTGTCTGGACGAGGCATCCAAGTGGATAAGGCTAAAGTGGAAGTGGTTGAGCAATTACCGTACCCATTGAATGTTAAAAGTGTTAGAATTTTCCTTGGTCATGCGGGGTTCTATCGCCGCTTTATTAAGGACTTTTCAAAAATTGTTCAACCATTGACTAAGCTTCTCCATAAGGATGCCCCGTTTGTGTTTACTGATGAGTGTGTTAAGTCTTTTGACATGATTAAACAAGCTCTAATCTCAGCTCCTATTATCCAGTCTCCTGATTGGAATTTGTCGTTTGAGATAATGTTGCATGCAGTTGAGGTTGTTTTGGGGCAAAGGAAGGATAAGGTGCTGCATGCGGTCTACTATTCTAGTAAGACCCTGGATGATGCGCAAGTTAACTATGCTACCACTGAAAAAGAGTTACTTGCGGTTGTCTTTGCTTTAGATAAGTCTAGAGCCTATCTTGTGGGTTCTAAGGTGATAGTCTACACTGACCATGCAGCACTTAAATATTTGTTAGCTAAGAAGGAAGCCAAACCTCGGCTTATTCGTTGGATCTTGTTATTACAAGAATTTGATTTGGAGATCCGGGATAAGTCTGGTGCAGAGAATGTGGTTGCTGACCATTTGTCTCGTTTAAGGAGATTCCATCCCCATTGATTATTCGTTTGCTGATGACCATCTCCTTGCCATTACCATGGAGACTCCGTGGTTTGCTGATTATGCCAACTATTTGGTTGGGGTAATTATGCCTCCCGGTCAATCTTATCATCAAAAGAAGAGGTTTCAACACGATGTCAAGCGGTACTTTTGGGATGATCCTTATCTATTCCGGGAGTGTGCCGACGGCATTTATCGACAATGTATTCCAGAGGGTGAGGTACATGTCATCCTTTCTCATTGTCACTCTTCTCCTTATGGCGGTCATCACGGTCCCTCAAGGACATTTGCTAAGGTTATGCAGTCGGGTTTTTACTGGCTGACTATTCTCAAGGATGCTACTACATTCGTCCGTTCTTGTGACGCATGTCAAAGGACGGGTAATATTTTGCACAGGCATGAGATGCCCCAAACAGGTATTTTGGAAGTTAAGATATTCGATGTTTTGGGTATTGACTACCAAGGGCCATTCCCATCTTCCCATGGTAATCAATATATTCTAGTAGCTGTCGACTATGTCTCCAAATGGGTGGAAGCTATTGCCACTCCCACTTGCGATGCCAAAGCGGTTGTTAAACTATTTCAGAAGATCATATTATCGCGATTTGGGGTTCCTCGTGCGCTCATTAGCGATGGAGGGAAGCATTTCAATGAACGCCATCTTAACACTTTATTGAAGAAATATGGCATTACACATCATCGGGGGTTAAGTTATCATCCGCAGACAAGTGGCCAGGTGGAGGTTTCTAATAGGGAGATTAAGTCAATACTTGAGAAATTTGTGAGTAAATCCAGGAAGGATTGGAGTCGTAAGCTCGATGACACTTTATGGTCTTACCGAACTGCTTTTAAGACTCCAATAGGTGCTTCTCCATACCGGTTAGTCTATGGCAAGGCATGCCATTTACCGGTAGAACTTGAGTATAAGGCTATGTGGGCCATTAAAGAGCTTAATATGGATCCCTCTCTGGCGGGTGAGAGACGACTTACGCAATTGAACGAGCTTGATGAAATTCGATTGCATGCCTATGATAATGCTTTGGTTTACAAGGAGAAGACAAAGAAGTGGCACGACAAGCATATAATGCAGCGGGAATTTATAGTTGGTGATAAAGTATTATTATTTAACTCCCGTTTGCGTTTGTTTCCATGTAAACTCAAGTCCAGATGGTCGGGACCGTTCACAGCAACTGAGGTGAACAAGTTAGGGTCAGTTACGCTACAAACCGACAAGGGTGAAACTTTCAAAGTCAATGGTCAACGCTTGAAGATCTATTATGATGGGGCATTTATAGGAGTGATAGAGGTCGTCGACCTTTTCACTCTTGATAATTCACCATGATTTTGAGGTAACACGGTCGTGCGGGACCGATATATACCAGCGCTAGCTAGGAGGCAACCCGGTATTTAATTGTACTTCATTTGTAAATTTTATTTAAAATGCATTTTAGTTAGCAATTAGCTTAGTTATTAATGTTATGGTTTAATTAGATTTAGTTTGGATAGTTAATACAGGTCTACTTTATGCTCAGAGTGCAGTGAGGGAGAGATCTAACAGTTTTATTGAGTGCTTGCGGGTAATAAAATTAGAAGTCGATTTAAGAACGGAAAGAAAAAAAAAGGAGAGAAAAAGAAAATAAGAGCAGCTCTAGGTTGCTCGATCGAGCAGCACCACCTTGCTCGATCGAGTTCGACATATGCTCTATAATCCGAGAATCGAGCATACAATCAAAAACTACATTCTCTAGGTTGTTCGATCGAGTCGGGTCCGGTCTGACCGGATTCGCAGCATAAATCAGGTTTTTCCCCAATTTCTTTCCCTTCTTCTTCATTATTTCGACTCTCCTCTTCCTCTCTCACCCATATTCTCTCATTTATCTCTATCAAACACTCTAATATCATCAATTCATCATCTTATTATCATCAACAATCATCATCATACTTGTTTTAAGTACAATCTTTGAAGAAATTGGTCTTATTGCTCTCTAATTTTGCCAAAAACGTGAAATCTAGGGTTTGCTTCTCCTTCTTTGATTTTGTGCTTTTAATTGTTGTTTATTGCTTCATTCCTTAATTCTTTAGTATTTAATCACTTTTACATTGCTTATTGCTCCGTCTTACTTGTCTTTTAGACCCAAATTTGATTTTTTATGACCTAGGGTTTGGTAGAACCGACTTTGTGAGTATTTTTTGGTGTTTGTGTGTTTTATTTGCTTCAATTTTATCATGTCTAGACAAGGAGGAAGTAGTAAGCGACCTAGGGAACCCCGTCTCATCCGACAACCTCAAGTTGCAGCGATTACTAGTAACCCAACATACCCATGGATCGTTTTTAACACTCAAGAACAACATGATCAGTTTGAAATGCTTATGGGTCGTCCTATGGACCCTACTCGATGTGTGTGCCCCACCATTCTTGATGCTCTCGATTTGGGTGAGGCTATTTCTACTATGTTTAACCGAATCGGGTTTGGTGGATTATACTCCCTTAATGAACTTTCTTACCGACCGTTGACACTTGAGTTCTTTAGTTCTTTTGATTGGGACGAAGTCAATTCGAGTGTGTCTTTTCAGTTGCTAAATAGGGATTTCGAGTTGTCCTATGTTGAGTTAGCTAGTCATTTGGGTCTTTCTCTTGGTGATGATGATGATTTTACTGCTATTCCTTCCGGCTTTCAAGCCGTTCACTACTTTTCTCTATTTACTGGTCTTCCTAACCCACGTGTCAACGTCTTGGCTGTAAATGATGTGCAACATCCTTGTTTAAGGTTGTTTCTGCGATTCTTTTAGTCCGACACCCGTCGGACCTCTCGCGGATCACCCCTTCCCCTCGTTCTTATGTGGTACCACCCGAGCTTATTTTCACCTTGGCCGAGACTCGTCGACCTCGTCGGCGGATCACCCCTTCATCTTCTGTTCATGCCACCACCATCCCGACTCCACACTCCACACTAACCCCGACTCCGTTCCCTTACCCTCCACCTGCTTATACCTATGACCCGGCCTTGGAGAGGGAGATTAGGATTCACCAAGGAATTAATAATGACTTGGTGATGAAGGGGCTTTGGGAGAACCTCATGTGGGCGGATCTTAATGCTACTGTTGGTTGAACTCCACTTAGCTATTATCGGGGTCCGGGTGACGAGAGTGGTGTGTTCGATAACTATGGTGTGACTCGTCAGCAGTTTTCCCAGGAGTTCAGTCATGATTATGGTTGCCTGGGTCGTCTGTGGTATACTCTTATCCGACCGGATGCTTCGGTTGGTGGGTTTGGTGGGCCATTTCAGGCCTCTTCTTCTGGTGCTGCTCAGAGAGATAATGATGATGGTGGTGCTGATGAGCAGTAGTGATAGCTGGTCACTACGCCCCCATTTTGCAGCTGGTTTGGGGGAGGTTATGTCTATACAACTGGTATTATCTATCCTTGTACTTTCTTTTATTGTATTTTCTTTTAGTTATTTCCCATTTCCCTTTGTTAGTTGTGTCCTTTGGGTTGTTGTTGTTGTTGTTGGTTGTTGTGTGATTGTTGTGTTGTTAGCGTCACACTGAGGACACTGTGACATTTAGGTTTGGGGGAGAGTCTTTATTTATGTTGTTTGTTTATTTCCGTCGTGTGAAAAAAAAAACCATAAAAATTGAAAAATTTACAAAATCCAAAAACATGTTATTTTATTATGTCGAGTTTTGGTGAAGTTGAATAACAACGATGATGATAATTTGCATTGTTTCTGCATTTGAATCCCAAATAAGTTGTCCATGTACATTGTTTTGACTTACTATTTTTGAAAACAAAGCTCATAGTACAAGTCTTGACCGTTTTTGACATACCTTATGCTAATTAGATTTGGCCAATTTTAGTTGGTAAACCACTTAAAATTCTGAGGTCTATAGAGCTTTCTAGGCCAGGAACATCAATAAACTGGTCTCATTGTCTTTAGGGTTGAGTGTGGTACTCCTTGTGGAATATGTAACATCAAATTGCATAAGTGTGACATTAGTTTCTTGATACTATACGCGTTCGATCATTTGATAAGTACATGAGGAAAGGCGGTTCTTACCGTTCAAATAAGCCTTATATTACCTTTTGTTTAGCCCTTTTGAACATTTGTAGCCTGTTTTATAACCTATCTAATAGCTACATTCCTAGAATTTGCCTACCTTATCGGGACAGTCGCAGTTGCATTCTTTTTCTTGTCTACTATGGTTGGGTCGGGATTTCTAAAAAAAAAAACAGGATATCAAATGGGTGTAGTAAGTATGTTGGCAATTGTGTCATTTATTCCCTTTGTTGAGAAGTGTTATGAAGAAAAAAAAAATAAAAATAAAAATAAAAAAAAATAAAAAACAAAGAAAAAAGAGAAAAAAATATATGTTGCTTCATTTAATTGTTCAAGGGATAATGAAAGGGAATATACTAGAGTCTAATGCATATTTAGAGAGCAATATCGATATCTCTCTTGTGTTGTCAAAGTTTAAGATGATTTCTCTAGTCGGGTATTGGTTTGTGCTAGTCTTGTAGATTTGTTTTGGTAAGTGTTGTTGCGACTACCGGTCTTAGCCCCACATTCTCATACGTGCCTTGGCACAATCCACTTCTATACCTTCACCCATTAGCCTCCCTTATTGTCTTGATTCATGTACTTTATAGCGAATGCGTATTAGTTGGGGAAATTACTATCACATTAGAATGCATGCATGTTTCATAAGTTGAGTGAGTGTTTCTATTTCTTTCTATCTTTACAAAACTCACCCTTACATAAACTTATGAGTGCATGAGTGAATCCGCGAGAATCCGACAAATTGAGCCTTGCAAGATTGAAAGGTATTTGGTTTTGTCTATACTACGGTATCATGTAAAATCTTGGGATATGAGCTGCGTTTTCTACTTTCCCGTGCCTTTAAATTTGTTTTATTGGTACAACTTGGTCATTACTTTGTTATAGATATGGATAGCTTGG